>CM061533.1:265591180-265749053 GCA_030545055.2 Neoaliturus tenellus
TTTCCGTGTAACAAAGCTTTCAAATAGTGCAGCTCCTGCTGAGTCTACAGGGTTAGGCAAAAGTCTGGACACCCCCAGTTAACTTTTTAACGCGTTGCAGTAGGAAAACCAAACTCGGCACATGTTTACAACATCAAAATCTGCACTTTTTCATCAACTACACAACTTTGCTCCTGCCCCCAAAATGGGTTATTTTTGGGCAGCCCCAAATTTTCAAATGTAAACCGCTATCAAGTGACCCCTCATTTTAAACGGTTTATCAAGAGAAATTAAATGGCGCAAACCGGAGGTCGATATCTCGCCCCTAACCAAAATGGCAGCCATTTCAAAATTTGAGATGGGCAAGCAAGTATAAGTCTGGACACCCCCAGTTAACTTTTTAACGTGTTGCAGTAGGAAAACCAAACTCGGCACATGTTTACAACATCAAAAACTGCACTTTTTCATAAACTACAAAACTTTGCCCCTGCCCCCAAAATGGGGTATTTTGGGGGCAGCTCCAAATTTTCAAATGTAAACCCCTATTGAGTGACCCCTCATTTTAAACGGTTTATCTAGAGAAATTGAATGGCACAAACCGGATGTTGATATCTCATCTCTAACCAAAATGGCAGACATTTTAAATTTCGAGAAGGGTAAATTGACATTTGTTAAAATCAAATCGGAAAATAGCTTTTTAGGATTTGAAATTTCTTGAATTATTTTAGAATTGAACCTAGTAGCAAAAATGAACTAGTAGGTTCAATTCTAAAATAATTCAAGATATTCTCAATTCTAAAAAAGCTAATATCAGATTTAATTTCAACAAATGTCAATTTACCTTTCTCGAATTTTAAAATGGCTGCCATTTTGGTTAGAGATAAGATATCAACATCTGGTTTGTGCCATTCAATTTCTCTTGATAAACCGATTAAAATGAGGGGTCACTCGATAGGAGTTTACTTTTGAAAATTTGGGGCTGCCCCCAAAATACCCCATTTTGGGGGCAGGGGCAAAGTTGTGTAGTTGATGAAAAAGTGCAGTTTTTGATGTTGTAAACATGTGCCGAGTTTGGTTTTTCTACTGCAACGCGTTAAAAAGTTAACTGGGGGTGTCCAGACTTATACTTGCTTGCCCATCTCAAATTTTGAAATGGCTGCCATTTTGGTTAGGGGCGAGATATCGACCTCCGGTTTGCGCCATTTAATTTCTCTTGATACACCGTTTGAAATGAGGGGTCACTCGATAGGGGTTTAAGTAGATGGATTTTCCGGTCCTGGCGCAGGTCAAGGTCAGTGTTTGTAACTGGCAGGTGTGTGTTGTTGATTTGGGGGTGTTTTTGGGGGTTTGGGGAGGGGTTGGTTAGTGTGTCAAGGTCATCTGGAGGGGGTTTTAAAAAAGGTGGGGAGTCTGGGGATCAGTGGCGGGCGGGAGTGCGGCGGGAGCGGACGGGGGCGTAGGGCTGTGGGAATTAATAATTTATTTTAGGAAAGCCAAGTAGAATTTTTATTTGAAGCGGTGTCCAAGCGATGTTTGGCGGTGAGGGTCTGGTAAATGCCGATGGTGATGGCGATGAGAAGATAGAGGCATACCAACCACAGTACGCATTTGAAGAGCTTCAACAGCCGGATCATTTGTTCTTGATTTTGTGCTTCCAATTGTATTCTGTTAATTTCGAGTTTTAATTTATCGTCTTCCAATTGTGATGTGATTGAAAAGCCGTCCATCATGTTTGTGTACAGGTTAGAGAGGAGCGGTGTAGATGGTGTAAAAGTAGGCGATGAAATGAGGAGAGCAAATAAGGGGAATATATATATATTTAATGTAAAGTGGTGGGGGATTAGCTTTCATCATCTGGTGTTGAATAGTGGGCGGATGAAGGACTGTTGTTTGGCATTTCTAATTCTTCAATATTATCGCTTTCCATCCTTTCACACTCTGGACAATTGTAGGTAATTTCAACAGTAATAGTAACCGTGTTGTTTGGCGTGTTTACAACATCGGTTAAAGTTTGAAAAATATCCTGTAAATCTTGTTGCGATGTTACTGCAAAAGTAGTAGTATTCTTTGCTAATTGAGGCTGGCTCATTGTTCGGCGGTAGGCAAACAAATGGTGAGCGACGGTAAGGCGGTCGCTTATATGGAAACGGGGAATAGTGGTGGGGGGAAAGAAAAAGAGTGGGGGTAATCCAAAACGAGAAGTGAGAGAACTTCGGCTACCGCAGTTCGCCGCGAAACACCGTCCGGGTAGGTTGTGGGAAGTGTATAGAAATAAAATAATAATAGCTTTAATATAGAATAGAAATACCAATCACTTTTGTAAACTAAATACTAAGTTTATTTATAATTTGAATTTGATTGTCTTGTTCCTCGCTGTTTAATTCAATAATTGTAATACCATAAGTTGGTTTTTCTTCTTCCCCTGCACTGTCGGAAGATGATGATGATGAAAATATTTTGGTAGGATCCACATATTTTACTTTGATGTTGATCCATCTTAAAGGATACCTATCCATAAGTGTGAGTAAGTTGTGAAATAGAGTTTCCATCTCATCTCTTTCGGTAATTAAATGTTCAAAAGAAATAAATTTGTCACCCATGTTGGTGTTAGTCCAAGCAATGTAGTGTAAATGAGAAGTGTGCTAAAGGGTATGTAGAATATATATTGTAAAATAAGTGGTGGGGATAATCTCAAGGTCAACCAAATGAAATTTTAAAAAACAGCTGCAGTCAGTGACTACAGCTATACATTTGAAGCTTGAATAGGATCAGAAGACCAATCTGATCTATATTTTCACAAATTTTTGATGCATGTACAAAAGTCGTCTTTATAATATGCATCACACTTTCGGCAATTAAAAAGTCTTTCTGGGTGAAATTTGAAACATCTTTGGGGACAGCAAGTGTGGAAATATCTTGATTTATAAATCTTGAAGGTTCGCAATTCTGGTGGTGGTAGTTGTTTTGTTTTGCATTTGCAATAACAGGATCCGAAAAATTCACATTTTGTACAAGCTAATCCATCCACCATCCATATTCCTATATCGGCACATCCTTGCTCACAACAGTAGCGTGGTTTGTAGTCTTCTTTTTTCTTTTCCATGTTGATGGTTCTAAGTGGAGTTGGGAAATGAAGGTGTATAGTATAGAATAGAGAGTTTTATTAAAAGAAAAAAGTGGTGGGGGTAATTTCAAGGTCAACCAAATGGAGTTTTAAAAAAGAATGGGGTACAAATATTAAATAGTTGCGCACTTAAGATATAGGTTCGTCTTTATTTTCTTCTTTCTCCTTTTTAATATTTACTTCATGTTCTTGTTTTTTTGCTCTAGCCATTGCGACGAGATCTTCAGTGGATAGCGGATGTACTTCTGGAAATTTTAGAATTAATTTTGGTTGGAAGCCTTCTTTAGTTAATACATCAAGATCGGAGCTCATCTCTTCTACTGTTTGATAGTCCTTTCCAAATATTTTACCATTAAATTCAATCATCATTCGGTACAGCATAGTAGTTGTAGTTGTTATCGCTGCGGTTGTCAAAAAGCAAATGATGATTTAGTCTGGGTTGAATAGCCTTTTTATAGCGAAGCCTCAAGTTGATGGAGTATTGTTATTGTAATTTAACATTAGTAGTATTTGTGGAACTTAACATTATTTTGAGTAGAAGGGCTGGATGTTGTCGCTGTTTGTGTGGAAAAGTACACTTCATCATCGCAGTAGTTTTGTTTTGAAAACATTTTCTTGTTTGTAGCATAAACATCGGCATTCAATTGATAACCGCCTGCGAGAAGTACTCGCAATTCATTAGCGAAATTGTCCAGTTGTTCAAAAGTTGTGATGGTGGAGGTATCGTAAGATGCACATTTGATTTTGAGTGACATGTTGTCGTCTATAATAATTGGACAACCAAGGGAGATGTGTACAGCACGGAAGTCAATTGTAGACTGAGGAAATTCCCTTGAAAATTGCTCTATTTATATAGTTTTTATAACTAGGTCAAGGCCACACAAAATTATTTTTTTAAAAAGCAATATATCACCATGTGCAAAAACACATAGTGATATATTGCTTTTTATTTTTTATTTTTTTTATCTTTATTTATTTGAAAAATAATTTACAAAGGTTTACAAAAGTATTACAAATAATAAATTAGTTGTTGGCAGTAGGCATGACGTGAAGTGTAAGTTCCGTTGAATTGCTTCCGCTTGGACCGTGGGATGCCAAGTACAGAGAGCCGGGGTGGATAAGGCGTAGATCTTCGTTTTGCAGGAGGTGCACGAAGCGCTTGGGAAGAAATGTTTGAAATTTTGGTTCATCACCGGGTGTGTAGGGCGCTTCACTCAGTGTAACGTTGATGGCGTCGCCAACACTAGTTTCCATCTTCTTAATGGTGTGGATAACATAATGTTTTTCTTCTTTTAATTCTGAACATCTTTTAGTCGGTAAGACGGTAGATTTTGAATGTTTGTTAAATTGATCGACAAGAGATTGTAAAAATGTTTGTGACGTCATCTTTACTTTTCTTCTTCTTATTTATTGTTAATATTATTCTTAGTCTTGCGAATCTGTGTGGGAGGTGTTGACTGCTCGGAGGCTAGAGTAATACTCATGCTGGGTCATGGTTGCGTTGTCGCTTTTATATCCTTCCCACCCCCCACCATTCTGTTGTAGATATGCATTCAAACGATAAGCGTTCTTTAAAGCGCATTGGGATTGCCGATGTTTAAAGTTTTTAGTAGAGATACAAATGTTGGCAAAGTGACACTGAAAATCTCTATCCACTTGCACATTTATCACTTCGTGGTTTGTAAATGCTTGTATCCAACCGGTTTTCTCCAATCCCTTTGTGTAGATAATTTTAAATTCTTTACAGTAATGATTCATAATGTGCGGCACCATACTGTAGTGGATAAAACCTTCATCCCATCTCAAGTTGTGAAAATGTTTCATCAACCATTTGTTTGTCACTCTTGCTTTAGTATTTAATCTGTTAAAAGGTATAGGAGGTTGGAATAAATAGTGATAAACTACAGATGTGTTCATGTCTAGAATAACTAACTCCTTAATAATAAAATGTCCGTCGTTACCGCGAAATGCTTGAAATTCAATTATACCTCGTTTCACGTCCATTATTTGGTATTGGTTTGAAAATGAAACTTGTTTATTCATGACAGAGGTCGGTAACGGACTGTTTGTAAAATTATGGAGCGCGTCTTTTTATACTGCGGGTTGGTTGCTGCAAGATGCTTCTTCATTCATTTCTTGTGCATCTTCATCTATACCGAAGTTAGTCTGATAGTTGTGCAACTGTCTCCACATATCAACTTCGTGAGGTATTCTATTGAAAATGGAAGTATCTACGGGACCGTATAGGATTGGTACATACGGTTGTCTATCCAATGTATCGGTTAAATATTCTTTTATGATCGCGCTTGAAAATATTAGTTGTTTTAAATATCTTGTGATAGGACCTGTAGCACAACTGAGGGTGTAGAATTCATCTTTTGTAAGGTGTATTTTTATGTCATGTTTAGTTAAATCTCTAAAACGAACAATTTGTCCTCCTCGATGTTTTACTATATCAATTTCAATATTTGATTCTAATAAACTTAATTTTGTTCTTCTGCCATATGTATTGTTACTTAAATAACATTCTAAAAGATGTAGATGCTTCATAAATGATTCCCAGGAAACTTCAGAAAAAAACACCATTTTAGATCCATGATTCAAAATAATAGTTGGTAAATACTCCAATGATTTTATTACTCCGGCAGATATGCTTTTTGTCATACATGATGAGATGGGATAGTAGATTCTAAGAAATACCTCTGCTAAAATATTGGTGGAAATAATGTCATCGACTTTTCTTTTTTTAATTACTTTTTCTACTTCCTCTTCTTTTTTCTTATGTTTAAACTTGAGGAACTCATCCATTTCTTGTTCAATTTGTTTTTCTATATCGGAACTGTTGTCGGCTATAAGCGGTTTAGTTTCTTCTTCGTTAGTATTTGCATTAAGTGAACTCATTTTGCGAACGATGTTTCCCATACGATGGTCAAACAAATAATGAAATTTTTACTTCGTTTTCCTCCTTTTATAACAATCACCCCCACCTAAAAACCGTTTTTTATAGCACATTTTTAACTATTCCAGTTAGTGGAGTGTATGTTACTATTTTGTCATGTAAAATTAGACAATATGCCGATGTACCTTCCGGTATTTTATCTTCAAATTCCATTTCGATTTTTATATCCACACTTGACGATTTTACTGATTCATTTTGCTTTGAGCAATCGATAACGATTATTGGAGCTTTTGAATAATACTGTTCAGGTGATAACAGCGGTGTATTAGTTTTTCCGTAATATGACGATTGAAATCTTGCATACATATCGTATAAGATGGAAAAACGTTTTTTGCTAAACATGACATTTAAATTGCCATAAGGAAAGAATTGAGAGTTTAAAAAAACTTTGCAATTCTTTATATTGCAATGGTCAAATTGACCTGCGTGTGCGGTTATAACATCTTTTCGATTGGTTTGAAAACCGAGTATTATATACCTTGCTCGTTCCAAATAAGTAGATGTTTTAACAGTCCATGTTTGTCGTTCTGTTTGAGGTAATATGGGGTATTCATGGAATTCCCAACTTCTAAACGGCATTACAATATCACGGTCAGATTTTAACTTCCTTAACAATACGATTCTATGTTCATCGGCTAATCTTACATGAGGTACTCTCCATACGATTTTATTTAACTGTAGCTGCCATTCTAGTTTACTTTCTTCAGTGCCACTTGCTGCTAGTATCAAGTCCTTGTTAGTTGAAGATCTGAGTAATACCAATTCTAGTTTGACATTTATTATTATTCTTTTGTAATCTTCAGCGAATCCCAAAAGCAATCGTAAAGGTATGTGAAAATCAAAATGACCATTGGAATTTGGTGTTATGCTGTCTTTATCGGGGGTAACCCATCCGGCGGTGACTATTGAATTCTTTTCATGCGGTGTTAATGATGTTAATCCTTTTAGTGTTGTTGTTATACCAACCTTTTTTGTTGAATCAACTGTCACTCCTGATATTTCATATCTTATTTCGTCAAAAAGATATGCCATTGGGTTATTTATAAAAGGAATAGACGAACCGGTTTTTCCATCCAATTTTAATACTTGTCCCTCAATATATAACTAACTTTCACAGGGTAATGTGTAAATATCTTGTTGTTGAATGGGAATCCTTATTTCATCATTATTGTTTAATTTTGATGAAGTGTAAGGGTTGTGCGTGTGATATTCCTTCTCCCATAGGGTTTCGTCGAACGTCGGTCCTTGAGATATATCCAGAATGTCCATCGTAATTTAGTTTTAAACCAACTTTTTGTAGGAAACGTATGTTGTCCGGTGTTAACTCGTCCAATGTTGAAGAGCTACTGAGCTCCCGGCTTTTCCGTTGTGGTTTAAATGTTAATCCCATGTTATAATTAAGTTACCGCTTTTATGTGTAACCGTATTGTAATTGTTTCTTTTCTAAAGTCAACACTATTACCGTCCTGATCTGATATGTTCAGTACGATGTCTGAAATAAAACTGGTGTTTAATGGTAGGTATATAAGGTTTTGTGGCTTCTCAACTATTTTAAAACCAGGAGCTACTGTTGGATAAAATGTATGTAAAATATGTTGGTTTACCCCATCTCTATACGATCCGTGTATAATATTGCATGTTATATCAATACTATTAACCTTTAATATTGTTACTGTGGTATCACCTGTATGAGTAGGTCCGGGATCTAAGACTTTTCTTTTCTTATTTGAAAATCCAAGTAAACTACCGATTGAATTTTCTAAACTTAAATCTATATAATATTTTGAAGTAATTTCCGCTTTTAAAGTATTGTTGTTTCCTTTTATACAGATATTTTCTTCTCCTAGCTGCTTTTGTAATAGCTGGTTTATATCATCTATTTCATATGCTCCTGTAGACAAGGTGATTATTTTTAATTCTGAATAATTTCCTTTTTCATCTTTACTTTCATAATAATGTAGTAAATTGTTTTTACCCTCTGTAATGTTGGGAATTGAATTGTACGTAGTGAAATCTAATAATGCCGCTTCCCATAATCTATCTTTAGATAGACGCAATGCTGGGAAAAGAGTACTTTTTAATGTAGATGAATTTCCGCTCAGTGACACTGTATACGATGACATCTTAAAGCTGACTGACACTTTTTGCTAAAAACTCCAAACATAAATGTCCGCATATTTCTGTATTGTTAGGTTGTTCTCTTTTATAATTGTAAAATATATTCTTAGAGTTTCTAAAATAGTGTTGAAGTTCTTCAGGTGGTGGTAGATTGCCAAAACTGTCAAAATAATAAACGCTTTGTCCGAGTTTTTTATAGCATACCCAATGAGTTCCTGGACCATAGGAGGAATCTAAATTTACTATTCCAGTTTCATTTTTCCATATGTTATTTGGTAATGCGTCTTTCATAAAAACTCCCCTAAAAAATGGTATCTTCAAACATTTTACACAATTTGATAATTGATGATTTGTTAAGGCTTTATTTGGAATTATCAATTGATTTTTCTTATTTAGTACACACGGTACGGTCTTAGGTATAGACCTGCTCCGTTTTTTACCATTGACCAAACGGAAGTCTTCTTTGTCTTTGTTTTACGAGTTCTACGACGTCTCTTTTTAATGTTTCCACCTCTTTTAGGAGCTCTTCTCTTTGCAGGTCTTCCTCTTCGACGTTTTCCGCCACCAAATTTTGTTTTCGTCTTCATAGCTGTAGTTACTGCCCAAGCGGCTGCTTTTTCTGCAATACTTGCGTCACTTGATTTAACTCTTTGCCAAGCTTTTTCCGCTAGCGCTCTATCTGCTATTGATCTATTTGTTGAATCAGCAAACTTAGAATACGCTATATCGTGTTCTTTGCAAGCTTGATCCAATTTATTAATTCCAGGATCCCTTCTTGCTAAACGTTTTGCCAATTTAGTTCCGGGTCCGCAATATTGATAACCTCCGGGCAAATGAAATTCGTATGGTAGAGCGTCTATTGCCCGATTTACAACAGCACCAACAGGAATTCGTTTGAGAAGGGATAACGCAGCCGATGTTATACCACGTCCTTTCTTGCCGCTGACTTGACGACGACTGAGCTGTGCAATCTTCATTATGTTGTTTTATATATAACTGGCGTGTTTACTCAACGAGATGCTTTATATAAATGAATAACTTATGCACAATTTTTATATTTAAATAATTAATTATTCAAATTAATTATATACTGATTTATGATTCTATTTTTAATCCATGCTTCTCTTTCATCGGATTGAATCATCACATGACTCGTTGTACTAGCTATATGATTGTGGGTATCAATAAGTAAATTGCCCACTATTCTTATTAAACAATCTAAAGTTACAGCATCTTTTGGATGTTGAGGATCGTGTAACTGCATAATACGTTTATCATTACACGTGTAAGCGGTCGAATCACTTTTTGATGTTGTTATGACTTGTCCAATAGTAGCAGCATCATTAAAATCTTCACCTGGTGAAATATTAATTATTTTTTTTATTTTAGCATTAAATTTGGTTCCATCGCGTTTATCCCAAGTTATTGGTTGTTTCACTGTAACACAATCATCTTCTTCATAACCAGGTATTATATTTTTTATTCTTCTATTATGACCTTCATATGTGCCTAATAAAGGACCGCTTGCAATTAATGTTTGTGCCATTAAAGGTACATCCGAACTTTTTTGACCAAATCTTCCATTTGTTATTGTTTTACCTCCCGCATCCCATTCATCATTACTTCCTTGCATTAAATCAAACTTTTCATTTCCATGTATAAATGTATTTCCTCGCTTTAGCACGGCATCTTCATGTTTTACAAAATTTGATGTTCCCCTCTTTAATTCTTTAGATAATTGTTCCATAGTAACAGCGTCTTTTGGTTGAGAACCAAATTTTACATTTGACAATGCTTTTCCATGGCAATCTATTTTATCAGCATCCTGTAAAATACAGTTGTCCTTGATGTATTTCAGGTTTACAGCATCACCGTCTTCCTTTGGGTATCCAATGTCATTTATAATAAACTTATAAAAAGAAAATCCTCGTTGAGTCTTTTCCGGTATTATAGAATGTCAATATTCTTTATTAACTGAATCTTTATCATTTTTTGGATTTGCCACATTGGTTATCCTATGATTTCCAGCATCATATGTTTGTCCATCTTTTAAATTGTTACCCCACTGCAATTTTAAAGTGTTGGAAAGTTCAGATGATAAATAATCTTTAGTAATTGCATCAGAACTGTCAGTTGGTTTACCAACATTAATTATTCTATGTGATTTAACATCGTAAGTATCCTTATGTAATTTTAATGATGTTGAAGTAGCTTCTTTTACTGTCTTTAAATTTGCTCCATCAGTATCTTCTTCTGGATCTTTAACTAGTTTTAAACGTTTATTACTTATGTTATAGTCACCTTCAGGTGTTTGCGGCAATCCACTTCTTTTTCTGTCTTCTCCAACTTGCACTCCTAACGCGGAGTACCGTTTAAACTTGTCGACGCTCATGTTAAAAATGATACATTATATGCTTGCGCTTCTTTTATATCTGCGGACAATTATATGACTACACCTCGATTTCTGAGTTCATCAACCAGAGCCACCCATTCATTATTTAAACCTGTATGACCGGCTTCCATAGCTTCATGTAATAGTCTCATTCTGTCAACTAATTTATTAATGTTTTTATAATAAATGACATTGGTATTGTACAGATTTTTCATCAGTCCTTTACCAGATGTTGAAGTATCTCCTTTACTCTTTTTACCATGTTGTTCAAGAAGTGATAAATCCATAAGTGATAAAGATTTTCTTTTTAGCGGTTGTTTCACCACAGGTGTAGTACGTAATGCTGGTAGTTTTCGTGGGGGAAACAACTTTTTTATAACAATGTTATATTTCGTTGCGCGTGAACGATTAATTATTGCATCTTTTGAGTAATTCCTTTTATGTGCATTAGTATTTTTTAAAATTTCCTTAAAAGTATTTAAATCTTTGGCCGAATATCTCAATGGTATGTTTTTAAAAATTAATTCATATAATCCTTTTGTTCCCTTATATTTATGCTCACCAATAATGATATAATCGTCTTCAGTCATTTTAATTTTTGAATCACCTATTTTTAATTCATTCCCATCAATTCTTGCTCCGTATACGTGTGATTTACTTAAATTCGGGTTTGATTTTATATCATGTAGCATTTTCAATATATATTTTCTTCCGAGAGGTCCGTGTTGTAATATATCGCTACTCAATTGAGTTAAATTTGGAATAGATTGTTCTGCTTCAGGTATTGGCTGTTCTTCTTCCTTTTCAACAATAGGTTCTTCTTCTTTTGTTTCTTCTTGCTCACTAGCACTTGTATATGAATCATCATCGTCTTCTTCTTTTTTTAACGCTTGTACTTCTTGTTTAGAAACTGGTAGTAAAACATCTCCTTCATAACGAGGTTTATTAATGATTTCTGATATTTGTTTTAAAGGTTCTGTAATAGGTTTAAATGTAGTCTCTAAAAATTCTTCTCTTTCACTTATACCCATCCTTAATGCAAGGTTTTTTATCCTAATAGAATCACTGAGTGATTTTATTTCTTTCAATAGTTTTTCTTGATTTACCATGTTTACACTATGAAGTCTCATTCATTACTAGACATACTGCTATTCATTTAATGGATTAATACAAATTTATCTAACCCTATTCTATACCTTCCATCTTTTATAGCTTCATCTTTCATAATAACAAGAAATCCATACTTTTCAACCCATGCTTTGCCGCACATCTCTTTAAATTTATCAAATGTCATGTCGGCATTCACATGATCGTTATATATATGTTTCAAATTTGTTTCATCTTGCTTGAATATTATCAGCAAATTTGCATTATCTCTTATAAGTTGTTTTGGAATTTTACTATAGGTTTGACCAATGTAAATACTGTCAATATTATGATGTCTCCCCATTGCGAAATAACTTCTTATTGTATCATGATTCTCACATGACACATCGTCAAATATAAATATAGAAAATGGTTTAGCTTCATTTGGTTGCATAATAGTTTCACTAGCATTAAACTTGTAGAAATTTACTTCTGGCACGCTTGCTAATACCTTATCTAACAACTGGTATTTAGGTTGTTGCAAAGATTTTGAAAAAATGTATATGTTATTAAAACGTAGCCCTTTTGGATTAGTTATAAGGTTAAAAACAACATTTGTTTTTCCACAATTAGAAGGGCCCGTTATTAAACATCTTATAGAGTTTGGTAGTAATTCACCATGTTTACCATGGTTTAAATTGTTATTATCCACTGTCAATTCATCTATATTATTAATATTAAATCGTTCTTTTTGCTGTACAATATCCATCTTGTTTAAAGGTTAAACACATAATGAGTTATTAAAGTATTACACCAAGTCTTTTGTAGGAATCCAAGAATCTTCACTCCTATCAAATCCCAACCAACGGACTTTAACTTTATCCTTTTTTCTTTGTAAAATTTTTTCAACAAGATATACATCACCTACTGTTGATTTTAATAATTCATGACCATAGAATCCGCCTTGAAGTAGTTCACCTTTGTTATCCTTTAAAATGTAGGTTTCTGGTATTGTCGGCTGTACTTTGTAGATTGTAAATATTTCATTACTCCAATTTGGTAAATATCTTTTACTCAAAACTCCTTTATATTTACTTATACGTACTTTGTCGTTAATTTTAAACTTTTTAGGTTTTAATTTTTCAATTTTAGGAGCAGTATTTTTCTTAATACGCTCCAAAACAAGCTTAGCATTATTGCTATTTACTTCAATAGGTTTCATACCAATAGTGCGATGAAATTTGTTATTGTATTCTTTTATAAGCTTTGGTAATATATTGTACCACACGTACGATCCTTGTTTAGAAAATGTTTTATACATTGCTCCTTTTAATGTTCTGTTGAATCGTTCAATTATGGACGCTTTAACTTCCGAATTTGTAGAATAATGATTTATGTTATATTTTTTCATTAATGCTGTAAATTCTTTGTTAAAATATTCTTTTCCATCATCAGTTTGTAAATGTTTTATGACAAATTTATTTTTTTTATAGCCGCTTCCATAGCTTTTGTTACACTTTTCCCAGTCTTATCCTTGAGTGGTATAGCGTCAGCAAGCTTACTAAAACAATCTATAATTGCCAATATATATTTAAATCCCTTATTTAATTTACTATGTGGTATCATCTCAATGAGATCAGCTTGGTAAAGATCGTTCATTCCTTTAATAATTGTATTTCTTCTTGGAAACTTTCTTCTTGCCGGCTTATGAAGTTCATTTACAATTTTATCCTTTAATCCTTCCATCTTCAGATGTTGTTTGTACACTGCTTGAGAAAACACTAATCCTCAAAATGGTTTATTGCCTTATATATTATTAACAAATATGGGTCAAGGCCATATCATATTTGTGTAAAAAAGAGGGAACATGGCATTAAACTTGCCATGCTCCCTCTTTTTTACGGAAAGGAAAAGGAAATAGGTGGAAGGACGAAGAATAGGTTTTATTGGTCGATAGGAGTTAGAGAATAATGTCCAAAAGGTAGAGTGTGTATATTGTCTTCCTGGATATGTCTCTTGTCATCCTTGTAGCTGAGTCCCCACTTAGTTTGCTTGACACTATAGACTCGATGGTTAAAGCTTCTTATTGTATTAAAAGTTGCAGTTGTTTCCATGCTTTCAAATAAACATCTTTTAAAATGTTCAAACTGTACATTCTTCTTTAAATATGATGTTTTTATACCTTTTGCCTTCTTTACAACTTGATGTTCTTCTTTTTCACTAATGTACAATTGAAAAGAATACAGTTTGGACATTAATGCCACAATTTCTTCCATAGGCGCACCATTTGTCTCATCTTTAAATTTTCCTAACACTTTCTTGTTTATTCCATTGTCGTAATTAGGGTGATGTTGTGGGTAGTCAGAAAAATCAAAGTCATTTTTATAAACAAAGGTGCGTAAATCTTTGTACATATCATTGGTTATAATCCAATAGATGAATGCATCAGTGTCCATGTATGCTATTCCAATGTTCTCTCTACCATAAAATTTCACCATTTTATTATAATGAAAATCATACATGTGAGTTTTTGATATGTCTAGAATGGACATTCCAACATATATGGGTCGATCCATCTTAATTGAAATTTTATTCATAGAAACGGCTACAAGGTTTTCATTAATAATTATAGAAGATGCAAAGATTGGTTTTTGCACCAATTTCTGTAATTTTGTTGGGTCAACAACAAATCTCAAGTCTTTGTGATTTCTTTTGTTTTCTAATGTTTTACCGAAAATGGCATTGTTCATTAATTTAAAAAAATCTTTTTGAAAATTGGATGTTGCTGCAGTTCTTCTTCTTGTGTTGTTATCTATATAAGATTTTAACCAACAGGATTGTGAAAATTGCAGTACTTTATTAATTTTTGTAATTTTCAATCCCATCTCTAGCGCTTGCTGTACTGTCCAATAATGAGCTACATACCTAGTCTTTTTGTTAAGTGTCATCATCAATTTTGGCCATCTACCAGTGGGAGATATTTCTGTTTTTGCCAATAGTGGTAGATCATAATGATGGTCGTGGAGATGTTCCGGATACTCAAAATCAAAGTCAAAGATGTAGCCAATATCCCCATATTTAGGGATATCAGCGATGTTATTGATTGAATTTGGATCAACCCATTTAAAATTGTCATATGGAAGAGGGTTCGACATGGCCCATCCGTACAGATTATTTGCATCAAAATAACCTATAAATGTGCTAGGTTGTGATGCGTCATAATTTGGAAGATATTTATTGTTTGCTTTTACATATCTAGTTACACTTTGAGTTAATCCTCCTCGGATACCAGATTCAATCATCAACACCATGTCTATATCAGTTAATAGTTGAAGTTTGCATTTTGTTTCTTTTAACATAGCCTGCCATGCCAATCCGGGAGCTGTGTACGAATGAAGCGGGTCTAATCCATATGCTGTGAAACAGGTGTTTCTAAATTCTTCCATTATGTCGCAGAGTAAAGTCACATCTAATTTAACATAAAAATCTGAATATTCGCCTAAGGTTCTCATTTCTAATTCATTCCATACTCTACAAGCGTGTTGATAATCCTCTTCACTGATGTCCTCTTCATATAATTTACTTTTAAAAGCTTCTCTAGGTGGAAGTGATGTTTCTTCAAATTTTTCCAAACTATCAATGTAGTCATAAGGAAAAACGCCTTTACGGAGAACTAAATCTAATTTATCATTGTTCACAATTTTTTTTTGTTTCTATTAAATCTTCTTTTCTAAGGTTTTCAGAAAGTTTTGATAAGCTGCACGGCATAAACCGGTACGAATCTACAAATTGCAACTTCATATTTCCAATTTTTTTACTAAAGGTTATAAACTTTTCAGTTGTTTCTGCAATAACATCAATTGCACCATCATCTCTCCCCAATTCTGGTATTATAAAATGACCATCATAACCGCTAAGGTTATGCAATATTACAGGAATTTTTCGGGGAATTTTATAATTAATGTTGCACGCATTACATGCTGCACCCCTATAATATCCTGTAAGATGGTCGTGATCTTTAACTTTATAGTTATTTAAAGTAAATTCATTTTTACACAGAAAACAGTGGGTAGCATTTTTCATGTTGAATTTCCTCTTCTTCCTCCATTGGTATCATTGGTACTATATCATTATACAAACTTTCAACATGACCAGCTATTTCATATAGATGATTTAAAAATGTTATAGCAACATCTTCACCACGATACACCACGGGTTTTGATGACAATCCATATGCATTTAAATGTTCTTCAACCAATGTGGATTTAACCAATAAACAAAAACTGTTAGGCTTGTGCATTTGATATTTTATACTCTTCCTTGCTTCAATGTTTTCATCTTCAATTGGAATAAGTGTTGATTCAAAATCGGCATATATTACTATAGGAATGCGATACTGATGGAAAACTTTTTCAAACTGTAAATATGATTTATTTAATGGTGGTAGAATAATCTTAGCTTCAAAATTTTCATTACACAGTTGTTTGTGCTCCAGTAACCAATTTTGTCCTTCATTTCTATGTTCTTTAAAACAAAAACATCTTTTGCAAATTATTTTTCTATGTTCACTTCTTGATAATTGTTTATTGACAAGTTTTTCAAATGATTTTATCCATACATAGTGTGATACTTCATCCTTTGTAATTAATAACAAATCTGTATGGTCTGCAAGTTCGTTTTTTACCACTTTTAAAGGATACACCTTATTAGAACTGTCCAAACCAAATACATTTATAGATATTCCAGGGTTTTGTTTTTCAAATTTAGAAATATCCTTCAACCCTACCGGATAAGACACACCTTGAAAATTATTTATATCTGTATCTATAGTTCTCATATTCTTCGCTGGGTCTTTGTGCATCGCGTAATATGAATTTTGATGTCATTGCATATCGGAAACATTCCGTATCATGATTTTGAACATTCACACATGATTTTGTATCTTGAATCCTTTTTGGAAGAGCTATATAACTGCTCCCCATTACCCCATACCCATGCTTGTGAACTCTAATATCCATACTTATTACACTAACTAAACTCCAACCTGATCCTCGTCCTTCATGTTCTTGGATTTTATTGATGATCTCATCAAAACATTCTTCTACTATTGAATTAATATCTGAACTACTCATGATGGTTCTGTTTTTAGTTATAAATCCTCTTGGTAACATTTCTTCTTCAACATTTATAAAAATAGCATCCAATAATAAGCCAAATTTAATAAAATTCAATCGTTTTAATTCTTCTTTTAAAAGTTTAACTACAATAGTTTTTGCTTCGGCAAGAAATTTGTCTAATTCTAAATTTTCATTTTGGATTTTGTGATGTGTTACTACTCTTCCGGGCAATGCATGAATACTTAAATTAGGTAGTGCATTACATGGTCCCGCTGTTTCTTCTTCTGCAGATGCATATTTATTTTCATTTTGTGTTAAATTTTCATTTATATTATGATATAACTCCTTATGAATGTCTAGCAATATTTCATCTTCATAAGTTTCTAAACATATATTACAACGATGCATTTTAGTGATGTTTATCCTATGAAATTCGGCATATAAATGAAATGTGTCGTTTTCATACCTCCTTTTTATGCTGTATTACCCCACCACTTTTTACCCCCACCACTATTTTTAATCTTCTTCTTCATATTCTTCTTCTTCATATGGAAATAACTGTCTTGCACAAACAAATAATCTTCTACGTATTGATTCCACATCTGGATTGTGACTGGATGTTGGAGTCTTATTATGAATATTTTCAAATTCCAATGATGGTGTGTATTCATTCTCTGTTAACTCTATTTCTACATCTTCTTCACTCCCTTCATTTATTAATTCTTCTTCCATACTGTTAACACTATCTGTTTCTGAACTGTCATTATCCTCATCTTCCATGTCAAGCTCCTCTTGTAGAATTTTACACAATATTTCTACAATAGGTTTACTTGGATAGTCGGCGTTATCCACAGGAGCCATGTCGATTAAATGAAAGAGCTCATTTCTTGTAGCTGCTTTTATATAAATTATTTTAATAGGTCAAGGTCAACAACGCTTAAAGCGAGAATGGGGAATAGAGCACTAAGTGGTATGTTAGTCCATTACCACAAAGTGATCTATTCCCCACTCTCTAATGCAAGTCCAATTAATAACCAATTTATATTCAATATTTTTAGTAATTTTGCAGTTTCTTTTTTTCAACTTTTCTTTATTGACTGTCTTTAATGACACAGTTCATAGGTTCTGCTTCTTCTTGGTGAAATAATTGTTTACGTTCATATTCCAATTGACGTATTCTTTCATCTTTTATAGTCAACTCTATAAGCAGTTGGTTGATGTAGTCAGCAGCCATATCGATGGTTCTGGTTCTTACTTCTCCCAATCTTACTCCTGGTATATAGCCTCTGTAGTTTATAATATTTTAGTTTTATTCTTGTTTCTCTTGCCTTTGCCATTTCTTTCATCTTCATTTTTCGAGAGTCCAAATACTGTTTTTTATCCTTTTCACCTGATGAAAGATCCAAGATGATGTTTTCACTATCCATGTTGTCTTTTCTTATTATGTTAGTAAACGCCGGTATAGGATAAGAATGACTCCAACCGCGCGTTGGACTTCTTTTATCTAGTTTCCCCCACTCAACTACATTCCCCCCACCATGTTTTTACAGGTCAAGGTCAAACATAATAATGCGAGAACGGGGAATAGAGCACTAAGTGACATGTTATTCCATTGCCACAGAGTGATCTATTCCCCGCTCTCTATTCTACAACTAATTTTTTTACTTTTATATTTTATTATTTTTTTGTATTTTTTTTACCCATCACCATCTACACAGCAGGAGGTTGGTACTTCACAGGAGAGTTTCCATCAATATCATTAAATACATTCCACGCATAAGTAGCAGGAAGATCGTTTGGGTCCATCTGCAGAACAGGGAGTTCATTTGCCGGATTCCATACATTTGGAGTTTGTAATGCCTTTAGTTTATTTCCAATACTTCAATTTTACCCAACAGTTCTATTATGTACTTGTTTGCAGTCCTCAATGTATGTGCTCTTGTACAGCCTACGTCCAATGAAGGTACTAAAAGCTGCATTTGATACAATTCAGTTTTTTCTTTTATATGACGTTCCTTAGCTAAAGTGCTCAATTCCGGATGTGTTATAGGTTTACCTTTTCTTGAAAAATTTACAGTCTTTTTTGACAGATTTAACGGTCTTCTTTCACTTGTTGAAGGAGTTGAATAATCCCAAGATTCAGCCATTTTTCTATGATATTCTTCTTGTAAATGGTAGTAAGCGAATAACTCCTGCTGTGTATAAACCTTGTTTTATACACTATTCTCCCACCATTCTTATTCCCCCCTCTACCAAGTTCTTTAAACATAAAACCAAACTTCAAATTCCGCATTAACACTGTTGTCTTTTAAAAATTTAACAAAGTCCGAGCTGGAAGTTGATATATCTCTATTTCTCAAATAGTCTCTTACTATTTCTTCATCCCCTTCCTCTAAAATGTAACAAAAAACCTTCATTAGAGTTCCATTATCTTCTTTTGAATGAATAAAATTTGAAACCGTTGTCCACTCCTCTTCAACTATTTTAAAGCTTGCCACTTCTAGTTCAAAAGTCATTTTTTTTACTAAATTACAATTTACTTATTCAAACAATATAACAAGACTAAAGAAATCGGTGTACATCGAGCAACATATATAACCAATACCCCCACTTCTATTTTCCCCCACCATTCAATAAATTTCCCCACCATAGTGTTACATTAAACAGTTTTTTTAATATGATCTACACCTAATAAATCTAAATAACAGTTGTGCACAGATTGTACATTTTTCGTTCATGATTTCAAACCTTATTAGTGGTGCCTTAACACGATGGTCTACATATCCTCCTTCAAGATCAAATTCATCCCGATCATCTATAGCTGCTCGTGCACAATCTTGACAAAGAGTCGTTCCATCCGCAAATTTATAAGCAACAATAATGCCAAACCCGTAATTTTGTCTTCGGTATTCATGAATAGCTTCTCTAACGCTGTTTGGAATAACACATTCTCCTGATCTTATTATATGGTTAAATAAAAAACCATCACAAATAATTTTCCTCAAGCAAAGTTCAAATAGAGTATCCACCATGTTTTATAAAAGAGATTAATTTAAACTGAAGTGTTTACACATGTTACATCCGTCTTAAATACTTTATCCCCACCATATTTTATATATGTCAAGGTCAAATTATATTAATGCGAGAACGGGGAATAGAGCACTAAGTGACATGTTATTCCATTGCCACAAAGTGATCTATTCCCCGCTCTCTATTCTATATCTAATTTTTTTATATTTTTTTATTTTATTATTTTTTTTATTATTTTTGTTTTTTATAAGTTTATACAGATGTTTAAACTTCTTTCTTCAGATTCCCAATATTTCATTTCCTTCTTCTGCACCCTCTTCAACTACGACTTCATTATTTCCATTTTTCAAGAGCAATAGTTCATTTTTCAATTTCTTCATTTCATCTTCTAATTTTGTAATTTTAGACTCTTTATCTTCCAATAATAATTTCAAATACTTAATATAACTACCAGCCGCATGTACAGTCTTTACTCTGTTTTCTCCAAGATGCATGCCTGGGATTTGGATTTGTAGCCTATAATACTCCATATTGACATTAGACTGAATTTGTCTTGCTCGTTCGCTTTTCTTCCTTCTAGCTTCGGCTTCTTCATGAGAGGCAACCAAGTCAGACAAAATTGGACGATACATTGTTGATGAATGATTTTACAAGAGTGAGAAACTATCCGGTTCAACAACACATTTATCTACTTTCCCCCACCACTATCACAAGTAGGCCAAAAATGTTGAATACATATTTCAATAGTTACACTGGCACCATTTTCAACTAAAAATTTATAAAGAAAATATGGATACTCACTGGGTTTAATATTCATATTGTCCATCATAAAATTAAACGCCAATCTCTCCGAATATTCATTGTGATATTTTTCAGTGACACCAATTAACATTCCTTGTTTTTGAAATTTAAAACCAATGTCTGGAATTTTTTTACAATCCTCCATGTCTAAAAGTGGGAAATAATATGTAAAAGAATTTACCGGTGGAACCCAGGGTTCTTCCTTACAAAAAGCTTTAAACATTGCTTCTCGGTCCTCCATTATGAAATGATTTTGAAACTGTTTTCTTTCCTGCTTAAATAACCTAACCCCCCACCATTTTATTCAGATTCTTCTTCTTCAGATTCGGTTAACTCTTCGGTTGATGCATCATTGATATATTTCCAACACTATTATTTCCAGTTTCATTAGTTGTTTCTTGGTTTAAATTTATAAATTCTTCTACTATTTCTTCTATTAACTCTCCAACTGTAACATTCATCTCTTGTTCTAGTTCTTCTTGTTCTTGTATCTGACGATGTGTAATAATTTCAGTGGTGAATATAAAGGTATTAGCTCTTGGAGACATGGTTTAATAAAGCGTATGGCTTCACTAACAACACAGCATATAATGAATAAAGAACCTGATCAACTCTTGCTTTTATATAAATGGAAATGAAGGGGGGGGGGGTTATTAGTAAAAAAAAACACTGACATATCATTGGTCTGATTCAGAGTCTGATTCAGAGGGGGAGTTCAAGTTCAAGGTCAGGGTCAACAAACTTTAACTTATGTAGTAACCAATTACCTAAACTGTAGTAACACTTACCATATGAGTCAAATAACTTATATGGTTATTTGGTGTATTAGGTGGCTCTAAAAGAGCCTTTTTTTGGGTTTTAAAAAAACCCTGCTTACCGTATCTCAAACAGATATTGAACCAATTATTATACTCCTCATTTCCCCTAAAATCCTCAAACAACTCCGCCCATTGCCAGATGTATTCGGCATTGTCTGCAGTCACATACAAAATTGGGCTACCAAAAAACAACACTGGTGATATTATTACTATTGTTCTGCCCAACTGCAACCAGTCCAATGCTTCCCACATGTATGGGTCAAGACTTTCTTCCAGGTCCAAAGTTACACAACGCAAATATTCAAATATTAATTGTTCATCTTCCTCAACTTCTTCCATTTCCTCTAGCTCAGATTCATCTTCCTCAACTTCTTCCATTTCCTCTAGCTCAGATTCACCTTCCTCCACTTCTTCCATTTCCTCTAGCTCAAGTCTCCTGTTGTAAAAGTTGGAACCGTCCAGCGGAGCCATGTTCACTGTACAGCAGGTAAGCGGTCAATGTTCCATGCCCAATTGCACAGCGGTTACTTATATAAGGCAAGAGAAAGTTGGGGGGGGTTATCTAGTTAATTGGGGGGGGTTAAGTTCAAGGTCATGTAAAAGTAGGTCACAGGACTTAGAGTGACCAAAAAATAATGGGAGAGAAACGCAGCGCACTGTTATATATAGCGCTGGTTTCTCTCCCATTATTTTTTAACAAAATTTGGAAAAAGCTAATTCTTATTACTCTTTACTACGACCCCAGCGAGTCCAACCATCCGCACCTTTGTAGAGATAGTCTTTCGCATCAAGTGTTTTGATCGCTTTTTGGTTTCTCATAGGTACAGAGAGCTTAATTACCCATTTGTAGCCGTTACACCCTATTATAATTCTATTGCTCTTTTCTGTTCTACTTACAAAAAAGTACCTTAAACCTTCTCGCAATCTCTTCAACTTAGTAGCGGGTAGGACTTGCTGGAAATCACAGTCGGTTGTGGCATAGAAAGATGTTTTACAAGATGTACACGGCAATACTTTTCGTTAAAAACACATTTCCTACCACAGACCGATCCTTTTTTAGAACCCCTAAGAAGCTTCTCAGTGCATTTACGAGGATTTTTAAATGCCCTGCGACGCTCTGATTTTAATAATTGAAAACGCTCTGAAGGAGCAATTTTGAAAAATGATTTTTTTTACTTTTGGAATAGAAATGGTAGGATGAGAGGAATTGGGTTCAGGAATTGGTGTAATTAATGGAGGTAATGAAGAAATTTCACGGATGGATTTAAGAAGTAAAGGAGTATCTGGACGAAGAGACTCTGTTCTTGGAAGCTCCTTCTGCGGTGGTGGCACTGGTGTAGACGGCTCATTAGTTGGTGATGGAGGCGGTGAAAAAATGCTTCCAAGAACCGCCATGGCTTGAAGGAGTATATTTCCCGGAGCAGCGTTACCAGATGTACATGGTGGTGTTTCCTTTGCCGTTGCATTGACTCTGGGACATTCTTCAAGCGCAGTCTCTTCGTCGGTCTCTCATTGGAAGCAGCCGTAGAAATAGTAGAAGGAGAAGGTGAAGTAGTAGCAGCAGCAGAAGTAACGGGCAGCGACATAGTTCCGATGCAGCAACGTTAGCGGCTGAAATCAGAATGAAACAGCATGTTAGCCAGTCCCGCTTATATAATCCCAAAAGTGAAAGTGGGGCGAGGGGGGGGGGTCATTAACTTAATTGAGGTCAAGGTCACCAAAAATGATAATAAACCAAAGTGATGGGGACGGCCTTAGCCATCCCCACCACTCTGTTTGCCTAACACTTCCCCAAATCCCAACCCACTACAGTTACGCCTTGCAAGGGATCCCAATTTTTTGCCCGCACGCACATGGCGATCCAGTTTGGTGGGCTGTGATACGGGCGGCCGGCCTCGGGCCTGGGCACTGGACCTGACCATTCCAATTTTACAATGGGACTCTGGAACAGCTAATGCAAGACGCAACTCTAACCACCCACCCTTAATCTAGACCCACCCAAATATAATTATTTCCTAATAAAAATTTCAAATTTTAAAGCATTCAAAAATATGCGCTACCAACGGCACAACGCGCATGTCCCACCCATATTTAATGAAGTTCAACAGAACTTCTATAATTTAAATTTAAATTTAATCTACCCTCCTAACAGCTAGCTGTGAAAGGTTATTAGTACATACACACAAATACACAATAGTTACATCAACACTCAACATTAAATGCATAAAACACATTTTTTAAACATTAGCAATAATATTATACACCTTAATGCTAACATCGCAATGCGCAAATTAAAACTTTAAAATAACACAACTTAAAACTAAAAAATAAATAACATTTTACACACACACAGTCACACACAAAAAATATTAATATTAAAACCCTAACAGCAAGAGTAACTCAAATATATATCGGCCGCCTATATATTTGAGTTACCCTCTGAGTTCGTCCTGATCCTCCGCGTCCGGAGTTTCAGTACGAACTGATTCTAAAATTCTCGACGGAATAATCGTAAACTTCCAAAATGGTGGGGGAACTTGTAGGGGTTTGAGGGGGTTACAACGTTCAACGTACAACTTCAGTAGAAGGTTTTCAAGCAAAACTGTTTCATACACGTAGCGGCGGTTATTACAAGTAGGTCGTCGATAATTTAAGTGTTGTGTAGCGGCTTTCAATAATGTTGGCCAACATCTAATTAGGTTCTCCACTTAATCCAGCCACGACTTTCCTTATAGCATTACACCATAGTTGATAACTGCTATTATTTTAATAACAGTAGAAAGTTATATGTTCCCTTTCGCCGCTCAACTACAGTTATTATCTATTGCCAACAGCAGACCTAAATTGCCATTACTCTATCAGTTTAATTTAATTTATCTTAAATATATGTTGTATTATCCTAACCACAGGAGTTACCGTTTGGTAACACCAAATTATATTACACAAGCTTAACTACTATTACCATTTCAACATAAAGTAAGAGTGAGGGGGGGGGTTAATTTCAAAATAATTACTACCTGCTGTTATAAATACCGTTACACAGGCAGCTGCGCCTCTTTCCACTCGCGGGACCCGCAGCTAACACAACACCTTGGTAAGTCGCTACCGTCTAATAATATTATATATGCTTTTTTAACTTATTCCAGTTAGGTCTGCTTGTTTTTAACACTCCATGTATCACTTAGTTTTTAACTATTTCTTTTATTTACTACATACACATATTACTCTCCCATTACCATTTTTTTTATTTTTTATTACTGCACAAATTAACCTTGCATCTACATTATTTTTTATTTGCTTTATTGTTACTTAATATTTATATTCACTTACTGCTACTTATTCATTTTTACATCTGTATTTTTTTTTATTTAACTCTTAATTATATTTACACCTTTCAAACACTTATAGTATTACATTACTATTGATCTTATCCATGGTGTTAACTTACCGTTTTACACATTAATAACACTTATAATTATTGCTAAACTATAATATTTGTACAATTACTAGCTCTTACCTCATCAACTTATTAACAGACTATTGTTTACACTTGTACAACTCATAGCCAATTCATACAAATTAACAAATTCCTTTTTTCAACTTAATATTTTTAACAAAGTAATTTTTAAAATGTTTGCCTCTCCCATTAATACAAACTATCGCAACGCTACCAAACAAATAACCGGGGTGACCGCGATCCCACCCTTTTATCCCATCGGCTTAGGGGGGAGGGTCGAGAAGGGGTTGCTCGTGACTCACAAATTGCTTAAATACGGGGTCACCACCGCGCGCGTCTCATTTATTCGCCGGGTTCCGTAGAGTAAAATTCGGTCTTTACTTTTCTACCAATTTTCTAACTTATATTTCTTACTCTAAAACACACTCGCAAACACTAACCATTTATCAATTACTTTTTACACAGTGCACATTTACTCACCACTATTACAATGGCTTCCCACACTTTGCAGCTAAAACTATTACGCACCAAACATATTTTACAAAAACAGTCTAACTACACAGTTTCAAGATCTCGTAATACATTTGCTAAACTAAAAAAACAGTTCAGCTTTCACCCCTTGTATTTTACAAGATCCAACCTTCACAACTGTTATTCTAATGACACTATTTTGCAAACAGTCTTAACTGATATGCTGAAATATCAACATTACAATCTTGTCACACCTATTGATGATGTTATCCAGTTATTCTTATTTACTATATTACCTGGTTTATATAACCGCTCTTCATCACACACATCTCTCATTCTGCTCTATCAACTCACAATATAAACATCTAACAGCTCTCATTTATTTCAAATATGGACACACAACAGGGTTCACCCATACAATCTCCTGTAGTGACATCCACCACTAACGATAACAACGGCAGTCTTCCCACACAAAATTTAGCTACAAATACTAACACTGCCAACTCCCAACCCGTGCAGAGCAATGAAATCAACAGTACGGCTGCAAACGACTTGGAAGCTATCCTACGATCATTAGTGGGCTTTGATGAATAAATTTATTTCCCACAGCCCTACGCCCCCGTCCGCTCCCGCCGCACTCCCGCCCGCCACTGATCCCCAGACTCCCCACCTTTTTTAAAACCCCCTCCAAATGACCTTGACACACTTACCAACCCCACCCCAAACCCCCAAAAACACCCCCAAATTAACAACACACACCTGCCAGTTACAAACGCTGACCTTGACCTGCGCCAGGACCGGCAAAATCCATCTACTCCTAGGGACACACACACACACACACACACACACACACACACACACATATATATATATATATATATATATATATATACATTAAACAATATTAATAAAAGATACTGAGTATATATTGATTAATATAATAGTAGTCCTTCAATGTGAACCATTACTTATATATATATATATATATATATATATATATATATATATGTAGTAGTTAGATTTGGCCACTTCTGGCACAGGCCAGCTGCCCCGGAAGCCACGTGCCGAGGCACATAGCTTCCGGTCGTATATTAAATGAGGGGAGGTATGCATAAATTAAAAGTTAGTTCAAAACTGAAATTCAACTTGATAATTGGGTTACGGAAAGTATGTCAAGGTCATCCCGAGTAAGTTTTAAAAAAGCCTATCCCGCTAGCACAGGAAATAGTTCTGAGAGTTGAACTACCCGGTGATAGCGGGATAGGTAGATTTAAGTTTTGAACTTTATTCGTAAAAACAAATACAATCAATGTGCAAAAACAAATACAATCAATGTGCAATACAAGTTGAATTTTTGTGATGAAATACGGAGTTGTAAAAGCAAACGCCGACGACGAGGATAAGGTACAGACAGAGTCCCCAGATGACATACTTGACAAGTTTGAAGAAACGTAATATTTCGAGTTGGTTTTCCCGTTCCAATTGCAAACGTTTAATTTCCAATTTCAATTTTTCTTCTTTCATCTTTTCCTCTTCCATCCTTGTGACGAAGGAAACTTCATCCATCATATCCATCTTTAGTGTTGTTTTTTTGGTGTTTGAAATTTTGAAACAAGTGATGTTGATAGTTCAAATGTTGGAGACGGAATGAGAAGTGAAAGCGAGGAACGTTAGTTAAACGAAGAAGCGGTGGGGGGAAGTTGAATTACAAAGAGGTGGTGGGGGAAGTTGAATCACAATGAAGTGGTGGGGGAAGGAGGTTGCTCACCATTTGCTTCCGTACTTGTTGTTGTCGTGTCTGATTGTAGAGGTGTAAGTGGAGTAAGATTCAGCAAACTATCTTCATCAGAACTTTCAACCCTATCACAAATAGGACAGGCGTAAGTTATTTCCAGATTCATTTTAACAGTGTTAAATTTACTAACAATTTCGTGTAAAGTATTAAATATTTCTTGCAAATCTTCTTTGGAATTTACTTCGAAACTAGAATTCATTCGTGCCAACGGAGAGTTGTTCATCGTGCGAGAGTCGGTGATTGAATGAAGATCGGTGCTTAGGAAGGAGGCTTATTTGTCGGTGAGCATGAGCTTGTTATTAAATAAATAGCCAAGTTCCTCTTCTTCGTCTTTCAATTCAAATATTTTAGCTGAAGTAGTAGGCGTTGTTTCGTCTTCACTCGATGATGAAGAAAATTGAAATATCCTAGCTGAAGTAGTAGTCGTTGTTTCGTCTTCACTAGATGATGAAGAATCACGAGGACGTAAATAGTGAACATCAAGTCTGATCCATCTCATAGGATATCTATCCATGACAGAGAGCAAATTTTGAAATATTTCCTCCAATTCTTCTCTGTCAGTTATTATATGTTGAAACTTGACGAAAGGCGATCCCATGTTGTTAGTTAGAGTGTTGGAAGTGAAATAATACAAAGGCGGATTCAATAAGATACAAAACTTAAATTAATGGTGGGGGGAAGTCTAAAAACCAATGGTGGGGGAAATCTCAAGGTCATCCAATTGAAGTTTTAAAAAAGAGTGTAAAACTAAAATTACACATTCGATTGTTCTACAGGATCGGAATACCAATCTGACCTGTATTTACATCTTTTTATCATATGTGTACAAAAATCATCTTGATGAGACTTGGTGCGTTGACAATGAGCTAAATCGAGAGGATGAAATTTGAAACATCTTTGAGGACAGCATGTATGAAAATATCTTGATTTGTAAAATTTGAAAGTTCGCAATTCCGGCGGCGGTAGTTGTTTTGTTTTGCACTTGCAGTAACAAGATCCAAAAAATTCACATTTAGTGCAAGCTAACCCGTCCACCATCATTGGTCCTAAATCTGTACATTGTTGTTCACAACAGTAACGAGGTTCGTACTTGTACTTTTGTTCTTCCATGTTGACGCTGCTGAGTCCAGTGAAAGAATAAGAGTGTATAGTGTTGAATAGTCAGTTTTATGTATTACAAAAAGTGGTGGGGGTAATTTCAAGGTCATCCAAACGAAGTTTTAAAAAATTATACCTTACTAATGTAAGGAATGTTTATACTTAAGAAGTTCATTTCTGTTTATCTTCTTCAGACTTTGTCTGTTTCTGTTTGTTTTCTTCAGCCTTTTTCTCTCTCTCCGCTTTAGCCATAGCGATAAGTTCTTCAGTCGATAGTGGATGTACTTCAGGAAATTTTAAAATTAATTTAGCTTGATATCCTTCTTTAGTTAATATATTTAAATCTTCGGTCATTTGTTCAACAGTGTTGTAATCTTTTCCATAGATCTTTCCATCAAGTTCAATCATCATTCTGTATAACATCTTTAAAATTAGGTGTTCACGCAGCGAGAGTCGGGAAGCGAATGATTATTTATACAAGTATCATTCCTTTTTTATCAACTTGACATTGATCACGTGATTCTTTAATTTTACTTGTTAAAAGTTATTTAACATTGGTAATACTTGTGAAACTTGATGTTATGTTGACCAGTTGGCGATGAAGATGTTGTAGGTTGTGTAGAAAGAAATACTTCATCATCGCAGTATTTTGTTTTAGTAAACATCCTTATATTAGTAGCACTAACATCAACAGTTAAGTGATAACCACCGGTAAGTAAAACTCGCATTTCGTTGGTTAAATCTTCAAGTTGTTCAAAACTCGTAATGGTGTTGGTATCGTAAGATGCACACTTGACCTTTAGGGACATGTTGAAGTTTTGTATTTAGTTATAGAGAGCGAGATGTGTACGGTACGAAAGCTAGTCGTAGACTGATGAATTTCACAAGTTGATTTTCACTTTTATTATCACACAAAATTGGGTCAAGGTCATCCCGTGGAATTTTTAAAAAAAGCAACATATTGCTATGTACAAAGACATAACAATATGTTGCTTCTTTTATCTTTTTTTTTGTTTTATATCATCTTTATTGAGAAACCATTACAAACACATATATTTACAATGCTATGTACAAACTAGTTAGTAGAAGGTGTTACATGAATAGTTAGTTCAGTTGAGTTGTTTCCACTCGGTCCGTGTGAAACCAAATAGAGTGCGCCGGGTTGAATAACACGAAGATCTTCATTCTGTAAAAGTTGTACAAATCGTTTCGGTAGGAATATCTGAAACTTCGGTTCGTCACCAACTGTATACGGCGCCTCGCTCAATGTGCAATTAATAGCATCACCAACTGAAGTGTCCATCTTCTTGATTGTATGTATGATGTAATGTTTTTCTTCTTTTAGTTCAGAACATCTCTTCGTCGGTAAGATTGTTGATTTTGAATGAGCGTTGAATTGATCAACCAAATTTTGAAGAAAGTTCTGCGATGCCATCTTGATGTTATTGTTAATCTTCTTGTTAATCTTCTTGTTAATAATAATGTCCGTCGGAGATGTTGTCTCTTCGGAGGTTCGAGTAATACTCATGCTGCGTCATGGTAGCGCTCTCACTTTTATTACCGACATTACCCCCACCATTCTGTTGAAGGAAATTATTCAAGCGGTAGGCATTCTTCAAAGCGCACTGTGACCTTCGATGTTTAAAACTCTTTGATGAAATACAAAGTTCATTGAAATAGCATTGGAAATCTCTATCTATTATTGCATTTATCACTTCGTTGCTTGTAAATGATTGTATCCAATTAGCTTTTTCCAATCCTCTTGTGTAGATAGTTTTGAACTCTTTGCAGTAATGATTCATAATGTGCGGCATCATGTTATAATTAATAAAACCTTCATCCCATCTTAAGTTGTGAAAATGTTTGTACAACCATTTGTTTGTAACTTTCGCTTTAGTTGTTAGTCTATTGAATGGTAATGGAGGTTTGAATAAGTAATGATAAACTACAGATGTGTTCATATCCAAAATTACTAATTCTTTTATAATAAAATTTCCATCATTTCCTCGAAAAGCTTGAAATTCAATTATACCTTTTTTAACTTCCATTATATGTGGCGCATTAGAAAACGAAACCCGTTTGTTCATGATGAAGTCTCGTCAGCAACTGACTTGTATTACAAACACGATTGTTCTTCTTTAACTTCTTGCGCTTCTTCGTCGATATTAAAGTTGGTGTGATAGTTGTTCAATTGTCTCCACATATCCACTTCTTGAGGTATTCGATTAAAAATTGAAGTATCCACGGGACCGTATAAAATTGGAACGAAAGGTTGTCTGTCCAATGTATCGATTAGATAGTCTTTGATTATTGCACTTGAAAATATTAGTTGTTTCAAATATCTGGTGACGGGACCGGTAGTACAACTTAAAGTGTAAAATTCTTCTTTAGTCAAATGTAATTTTACATCATGTCTAGTTAAATCTCTGAAGCGAACCATTTGTCCCCCACGATGTTTCACTATATCAACTTCAATATTTGATTCCAATAAACTTAATCTTGTTCTTCTTCCAAATGTGTTGTTACTCAAATAACATTCCAAAAGATGTAAATGTTTCATAAATGATTCCCAAGAAGTTTCAGTGAATGTAACCATTTTATTTCCATGATTTAAAATAACAATCGGTGAATAATCCAATGATTTTAAAATTCCAACTGAAATACTTTTCGTCATGCATGATGAAATGGGGTAGAAAATCCGAAGAAATACTTCTGTTAAAATATTAGTTGTAATGTTAACTTCAACCTTTTTTCTTTTTACTTCTTTTTCAGCTTCTCCTTCTTCTTTTTCTTCTTCTCTCTTCTTATGTTTGTTAAACTTGAGGAACTCGTCCATTTCTCGTTCAACTTGTTTTTCTATATCTGAACTATTCTCATCCATTAGAGGTGTATTTTCTTCTCCGTTAGTAGAACTCATCTTGCGAACGATGTTTCCCATACGACGGTCGAATATAAAATGAACTTTCCACTCATGATTTTCTCTCTTTTATGTTTTTCGTGAAATCCTTGAAATTTATACAATCACATAAATGTTTGTTTTCAACTTGTTTTTCACAAACGAAATTCTAACCTCAAAAATTGAAGCAGATAATTCTAACCTCAAAAATCTGCAGTCGTTGTACTAATTCTTTTTAAAGTACATTCTTCACAATTCCGGTCAGCGGTGTGTAAGTAACTATTTTATCATGTAGAATTAGACAGTATGCTGAAGTTCCATCTGCTACTGGTTCTTCAAATTCCATTTCAATTTTTATATCCACACTTGATGATTTTACCGATTCATTTTGTTTTGAACAATCGATTACAATTATCGGAGCCTTGGAATAATACTGGTCAGGCGATAATAGTGGTGTATTAGTCTTTCCATAATATGACGATTGAAATCTTGCATACATATCGTATAAAATGGAAAAAACGTTTTTTGCTGAACATGACATTCAAATTGTCATACGGAAAGAATTGAGAGTTTAAGAAAACTTTACAATTCTTTATTTTACAGTGATCAAATTGACCGGCATTTGCAGTGATAACATCTTTTCGCTTAGTTTGAAAACCGAGTATTATGTACCTTGCCCGTTCCAAATAAGTTGATGTCTTGACGGTCCATGTTTGTCGTTCTGTCTGAGGTAGTGTAGGATATTCATGGAATTCCCAACTTCGGAATGGCATCACAATATCACGGTCAGACTTTAACTTTCTCAATAATACGATTCTATGTTCATCGGCCAATCTTACATGAGGTACTCTCCAAACAACTTTATCCAATTGTAGTTGCCATTCCAGTTTATCTTCCGTAGTTGCAGGGTCTGCAAGTATCAAGTCCTTGTTAGTTGAAGATCTGAGTAATACCAATTCTTGTTTGACATTTATTATTATTCGTTTGTAATCTTCAGCGAATCCAAAAGCAATCGTAAGGGTACATGAAAATCAAAGTGACCGTTGGAATCCGGTGTTATAGTGTCTTTATCAGGGGCAACCCATCCGGCGGTGACTATTGAATTCTTCTCATGCGGTGTTAATGATGTTAATCCTTTCAATGTCGTTGTTATACCAACCTTTTTTGTCGAATCAACTGTCACCCCTGATATCTCATATCTTATTTCATCAAAAAGATATGCCATCGGGTTATTTATAAAAGGAACTGTTGAAGCAGTTTTTCCATCCAATTTTAATACCCGTCCTTCAATGTACAAATAACTTTCACACGGTAATGTGTAAATATCTTGTTGTTGAATGGGAATCCTTATTTCATCGTTATTGTTTAATTTTGATGAAGTGTAAGGGTTGTGCGTGTGATATTCCTTCTCCCATAGTGTTTCGTCGAATGTCGGTCCTTGAGATATATCCAGGATATCCATCGTTGTTAAGTTTCAATCCAATCTTCTGTAGAAAACGAATGTTGTCCGATGTTAACTCTTCCAATGTCGAGGAGCTACTGAGCTCCCGACTCTTCCGTTGCGGTTTAAATGATAATCCCATGTTGACCTTTATGTTGCCGCTCTGATGTGTATCCGTATAGTTATCGTTTCTCCTCTAAAGTCAACACTAACACCGTCTTGATCCAATATGTTCAGTACGATGTCTGAAATGAAACTGGTGTTTAACGGTAGGTATATCAAGTTTTGTGGCTTCTCAACAATTTTAAAACCAGGAGCCACTGTTGGATAAAATGTATGTAAAATATGCTGATTCACTCCTTCTCTATACGATCCGTGTATAATATTACACGTTACATCGATGCTATTGACTTTCAATATTGTAACAGTTGTATCACCTGAATGAGTAGTTCCAGGAGTTAATATATTCTTTTTTGTATCTGTAAATCCAAGTAAACTACCAATGGAGTTTTTGAAACTGACATCGATATAATATTTTGAAGTTATTTCTGCTTTTAAAGTATTATTGTTTCCTTTAACGGTGATATTTTCTTCTCCGAGTTGTTTTTGTAGTAATTGGTTTATATCATCGATTTCATAAGCTCCAGTAGGAAATGTAATTATTTTCAATTCTGAGTATTTTCCTGAAGCATCCTTAGTTTCATAATAATGTAGTAAATTGTTCTTTCCTTCCGTAACATTGGGAATTGAGTTGTAGGTAGTTAAATCAAGTAATGCCGCTTCCCATAATCTTTCCTTGGATAGACGCAATGCTGGGAACAGCGTACTTTTCAATGTGGATGAATTTCCACTCAGTGACACTGTATACGATGACATCTTAAAGCTGACTGACACTCTTCGCTAGAAACTCCAAACATAAATGCCCACATATTTCAGTATTGTTAGGTTGTTCTCTTTTGTAATTGTAAAAAATGTTTTTGGAGTTTCGAAAATAATGTTGCAGTTCTTTCGGCGGTGGTAGATTGCCAAAACTGTCAAAGTAGTAAACGGTTTGTCCGAGCTTTTTATAGCATACCCAATGAGTGCCTGGACCATAGGTGGAATCCAAATTTACTATTCCAGTTTCATTTTCCCATATTTTAGTTGGTAATGCATCTTTCATAAAAACTCCTCGAAAAAATGGTATTTTCAAACATTTTACATAATCATTTAACTGATGATTTGTTAAGGCTTTATTTGGAATTATCAATTGATTCTTCTTATTTAGTACACACGGTACGGTCTTAGGTATAAACCTGCTCCGTTTTTTACCATTGACCAAATAGAAGCTTTCTTTACTGTTGCTTTACGAGTTCTACGACGTCTCTTCTTAATGTTTCCACCTCTTTTGGGAGCTCTTCTCTTTGCAGGTCTTCCTCTGCGACGTCGTCTTCCAGCACCAAATTTAGCTTTCGTCTTCATGGCTGTAGTTACTGCCCAAGCCGCTGCTTTTTCTGCAATACTTGCGTCACTTGATTTTACTCTTTGCCAAGCTCTTTCCGCTAGAATTTTATCCGCTATTGATCTATTTGTTGAATCTTTATACTTTGAATATGCTATATCGTGTTCTTTGCAAGCTTGATCTAATTTATTAATTCCAGGATCTCCTCTTGCTAAACGTTTTGACAACTTAGTTCCAGGTCCACAATATTGATAACCTCCGGGCAGATGTAATTCGTATGGTAAAGCGTCTATCGCTCGATTCACAACAGCACCAATTGGAATCCGTCTGAGCAGGGATAATGCAGCTGATGTTAAACCACGTCCTCTCTTGCCGCTGTCTTGACGACGACTGAGCGATACGGTCCTCATTATGCTGTTTTATGTAACCAACGTCTTCACTCTATGAAATACTTTATGATAATGAATCCTTTTTTTGGTGTATTCCATACTTAAATATTCATTAGTTTTACTAGTATCTATCAATGATTTCATCTTTAATCCATTGGTTCCTCTGAGAATCTTCGATTTTATTGTGTTTCATCGATGCATTAATCAAATGATTATGCATATCAATAACTACATTACCTACAAGATTCATTACATACTCTACATTAGTAGCATCTTTGTTACGTGTAGGATTATCAAGATTTGTGATACGTTTACCATTACATGTATACACAGATGGATCGTTATTAGAGGTTGCTATAACTTGATTAATAGTAGCAACATCATTCGGAGCTATTCCTGCTGATATGTTAGATATTCTTCTATTTTTTCCATCATATAAGTTATTTATTTTATCTAAAACTATAGTTTGTTTCACAACAACACAATCATTATCATCTTTACCAGATTTTACATGGGTTAATCGTCTACCTCCACATATAAAGTTAACACCAGTAGCTGATAGTTGTGGCACTTGTGTTAAAATAACAGCATCATGTTCTTCCGTGCCTAAACTTATATTTGATAATCTTTTATTTTTTCCATCCCACTTGTTATTTTGTAGTTGTAGTAAGGTAAACTTTTCACTTCCTTGCACAAACTCATCACCTTTCTTTGACAACACCTGATTTTGTTTAACAAAAGCGGATGTTCCTTTCTTCAAGCTTTCATTCATTTGTCTCACAGTAGCAGCATCCGATGGAGTTGAACCATCTTTCAGATTGGACAACACTTTTCCATGACAATCAATAACAGCACCATTATATAAAATACAATTATCTTTAATGTATTTAATATTAACACCATCACTTTCTTCTTTAGGATATCCAATATCGTTTATAGTATATTTATAGAAGGAAAATCCATCTTTTTTCTTTTCTGGTATTACAGAATGCAAATAACGCTTATTGATTGTATCTGTATCCTCGGTTGGATCTGCTACATTAGTTATTTTATAATTTAAAGCATTGTACTTTTTTCCACTTTTAGTCTTTTCCAACAGTAAAGCGTATTCCATCGCAGATAGAAAATAGCCTTTATTAACAACATCTCCATTGTTGACTGGTTTTGCAACATTAATAACCCTGTGAGATTTTGCATCATACAGTTGGTTGTTGTCGAGTTTTAAACTTGTAGATGTTTCCTCCTTTACTGTTTTTAAATTTGTTGCATCTCCATCTTCTTCTGGATCCTTAACAAACTTTAAACGTTTATTATTTATGTTATAGTCACCTTCGGGTGTTTGCGGTAATCCACTTCTTTTTCTGTTTTCTCCAACTTGCACTCCTAACGCGGAGTATCGTCCGAACTTGTCGACGCTCATGTTAGAACTGACACATTATACGCCTGCAACTCTTATATATATCCGCGGACAATTATACGATTATGCCGCGATTCCTGAGTTCGTCAATCAGAGCTACCCATTCATTATTTAAACCTGTATGACCGGCTTCCATGGCTTCATGCAATAGTCTCATTCTATCAACCAATTTATTGATGTCGTTGTAGTAAATCACATTCGTATTGTATAGATTTTTCATCAATCCTTTGCCAGATGTTGAAGTATCTCCTTTACTCTTTTTACCATGTTGTTCAAGAAGTGATAAATCCATAAGTGATAAAGATTTTCTTTTCAGTGGTTGTCTCACCGCTGGTGCAGTACGTAATGTTGGCAATTTTCGTGGAGGAAACAACTTTTTTATAACAATGTTATATTTTGTTGCACGTGAACGATTAATCATTGCATCCTTTAAGTAGTTTCTTTTATGAGCGTTAGTATTTTGTAGAATTTCCTTAAAAACACTTAAATCTTTGGATGAATATCTTAGTGGTATGTTTTTAAAAATTAATTCATAAAGTCCTTTTGTTCCTTTATATTTATGCTCACCAATAATGATGTAATCGTCTTGTGTTATTTCAAGCTTTGAATCGCCGATCTTTAATTCATTCCCATCAATTCTTGCTCCGTATACGTGTGATCTACTCAAATTCGGGTTTGATTTCATGTCATGTAGCATTTTCATTATATATTTTCTTCCAAGAGGTCCATGTTGTAATATATCGCTACTCAATTGAGTTAAATTTGGAATAGATTGTTCAGCTTCAGGTATTGGCTGTTCTTCTTCCTTTTCAACAATTGGTTCTTCTTCTTCTTTTGTTTCTTCTTGCTCACTAGCACTTGTATATGAATCATCATCTTCTTCTTTTTTTAATGCTTGTACTTCTTGTTTAGAAACTGGTAGTAAAACATCTCCTTCATAACGAGGTTTACCAATAGTTTCTGATATCTGTTTTAAAGGTTCCGTAATAGGTTTAAATGTAGTCTCTAGAAATTCTTCTCTTTCACTTAAACCCATCCTCAATGCACGATTCTTCATCCTAATAGAATCACTGAGTGATTTTATTTCTTTTAATAGTTTTTCTTGATTCACCATGTTTACACTGTGAAGTTCAACGTGTAACTAGATGTAGCATCGGTAGTTCAACGCATAAATACAAATTTATCCAACCCTATACGATATCTACCATTTTTAATATCTTCTTCCTTCATAATAACGAGAAAGCCATATTTCTCATTCCATGCTTTGCCACACATTTCTTTAAATTTCTCAAATGGCATATCCGCATTTACATGATCATTGTATATATGCTTTAAATTTGTTTCATCTTGCTTGAAGATGATCAACATATTTGCATTGTCTCTTATGAGTTGTTTTGGAATCTTACTGTATGTTTGACCAATATAAATGCTATCGATATTATGATGTCTTCCCATAGCGAAGTAATTCCTTATAGTGTCGTGATTTTCACAAGACACATCGTCAAAAATAAAAATAGAAAATGGTTTTGCTTCATTTGGTTGCATAATTGTTTCACTGGCATTAAACTTGTAGAAATGCACTTCAGGTACACTTGCAAGTACTTTATCCAATAATTGATATTTTGGTTGTTGCAATGATTTTGAAAAAATGTATATATTGTTAAAGCGCAATCCTTTAGGATTAGTTATAAGGTTAAAAACAACATTTGTTTTTCCACAATTTGAAGGACCAGTTATTAAACATCTTATTGTATTTGGTAGTAATTCACCATGTTTACCATGATTTAACTTATCATTGTCAACCGTCAATTCATCAATATTATTGATATTAAATCGATCTTTTTGTTGTACAATCTCCATCTTGTGTCAAGGTTAAACACACAATGAGCTATTAAGTTACTATACCAGGTCTTTTGAAGGAATCCAAGAGTCTTCACTTTTATCGAATCCTAACCACCGGACTTTAACCATATCCTTTTTCCTTTGTAAAACCTTCTCAACAAGATATACATCACCGACTGTTGATTTCAACAATTCATGTCCGTAGAATCCACCTTGAAGTAATTCACCCTTGTTATCCTTTAATAAGTAGGTTTCAGGTATAGTTGGTTGCACTTTATAAACTGTAAATACTTCATTAGTCCAATTTGGTAGATATCTTTTACTAAATACACCTTTGTATTTGCTTATACGAACTTTATCGTTGACTTTAAACTTTTTTGGTTGTAACTTTTCCAATTTAGGTGTTGTATTATTTCTGATGCGTTGTAATACAACCTTAGCATTAGCGCTGTTTACCTGGATAGGTTTCATTCCGATGGTACGATGATATTTGTTGTTATACTCTTTTATAAGTTGTGGTAATATGTCGTACCACACGTATGATCCTCGTTTTGAAAATTGTTTGTACATCGCTCCTTTTAATGTTCTATTGAATCTTTCAATTATTGAAGCTTTAACTTCAGAATTTGTAGAATAATGATTTATTTGATATTTCTTCATTAAAGCTCCAAAGTCTTTATTAAAATATTCTTTTCCATCATCGGTCTGTAGATGTTTGATTTTGAATTTATTTCTTTGTATCGTTGTTTCCATAGCTTTTGTAACACTTTTACCAGTCTTATCCTTCAATGGTAAAGCGTCAGCTATTTTAGTAAAACAGTCTATAATTGTTAAAATATATTTGAAACCTTTGTTTAATTTACTGTGCGGTATCATTTCAATGAGATCAGCTTGATACAGATCATTCATTCCCTTAATAATTGTACTTCTTCTTGGAAATCTTCTTCTTGCTGGTTTATGTAGTTCATTTACAATCTTGTCCTTCACACTTTCCATCTTCAGGTGTTGCTTGCACATCGCTTGTAAAAATACTGATCCGTACAACAGTTCTTTCTCTTTTATATAGTTTGAATATAGGTCAAGGCCATTTCATATTAGTGTAAAAAAGAGGGAACATGGCATTGGGCTTGCCATGTCCCCTCTTCTTTACGGAAAGGAAAAAAGGAAGAAGGTAGAGGACGAAGAATAGGTTTACTGGTCGATAGGGTTTAGAGAGTAATGTCCAAATGGCAGAGTTCTTATGTTGTCTTCAAGGATGTATCTCTTGTCATCCTTATAGCTCAATGCCGATTTGGTTTGCTTCACACTGAAAAGACGATGGTTGAAGCTTCTTATGGTGTTAAATGTTGCAGTTGTTTCAACATTTTCAAACAAACATCTTTTATAATGTTCAAACTGTACGTTCTTCTTCAGGAAAGAGGTTTTTATTCCTTTGGCTTTCTTCGTGACTTGATATTCGTTCCTTTCGCTTATGTACAGTTGAAATGAATATAGTTTGGACATTAATGCTACAATTTCCATCATCGGCACACCATTTGTTTCATCTTTAAATTTTCCCAATACTTTCTTGTTTCTGTCGTAGTCGTAATTTGGATGGTCCTTGGGATAATCGGAAAAGTCGAAATCATCTTTATACATAAAAGTGCGTAGATCTTCGTACATGTCATTTGTTTTAATCCAGTAAATTAGAGCATCCGTATCCATATATGCAATACCAATGTTCTCTCTTCCATAATAGTTAACCATCTTCTTATAATGAAACTCGTACATGTGTGTTTTGGAAATATCCAAGATTGACATTCCTAGATACAAAGGACGATCCATTAGAACTGACTTCTTGTTCATGGAAATAACAACTAGATTTTCATTAATAATTACAGATGAACCAAAGTTTGGTTGTTGCACTAATTTCTGTAGTTTTACTGGATCAGTTACCAATTTGATGTCCTTATGTTTCCTTTTGTTTTCCAAAGTCTTGCCAAATATTGCGTTGTTCATTAGTTTGAAGAAATCTTTTTGAAAACTTGATGTAGCGGCGGCTCTTCTTCTTGTGTTGTTGTCAATGTACGGTTTTAACCAACAAGATTGAGAGAATTGTAGTACTCGATTAATTTTTGTAATTCTCAATCCCAAGTCTAAGGCCTGTTGTATCATCCAGTAGTGTCCAACATACCGAGACTTGTTAGTTAAAGTCATCAATAATTTTGGCCATCTTCCAGTTGGAGAAATTTCAGTCTTCGGAAGAAGTGGTAAATCATAATGTTCGTCGTGAAGATGTTCGGGATATTCAAAATCGACGTCGAATATGTAACCAGTTTCTCCATATTTCGGTATATCCATTATGTTTCCAATTGATTCTGGGTCTATCCATTTGAAATTATCATATGGAAGGGGATTCGACATTGCCCATCCGTACAAGTTATTTGCATCAAAATAACCCAGGAATGTTGTTGGTTTTGATGCATCGTAATCGGGCAAATATTTATTGTTCGCCTTGACATGACGTGTTACACTTTGCGTCAATCCTCCTCGAACTCCTGATTCTAACATCAACACCATATCTATATCTGTAAGAAGTTGTATTTTACAATTTGTTTCTTTTAACATGGCTTGCCACGCTAGTCCAGGCGAAGTGTACGAATGAAATGCGTCCATATGACGCAAAACATGTATTTCTAAATTCTTCCATCACATCACATAATAAAGTCACATCTAATTTAACGTAGAAATCTGAATATTCCCCCAATGTTCTAAATCCTAATTCGTTCCATACTTTGCATGCATGATCATAATCCTCTTGAGATATATCCATGTCGTACAGTTTACTTTTAAATTCTTCTTTTGGAGGTAGTGATGTTTCATTAAATCTTTCTAAACTGTCTATGTAATCATATGGGAAAACACCTTTTCGAAGTACCAGATCCAGTTTGTCGCTATTTACAATCTTCTTTGTTTCGATTAAATCTTGTTTCCTTAGGTTTTCAGAAAGTTTAGACAAACTCGACGGCAAAAATCGGTAGGAGTCCAAGAATCTTAGTTTGACATTTCCAACTTCTTTGGAAAAACTTATGAACTTCTCTGAAGTTTCAGCTAACACATCGATTTTACCGTCGTCTCTTCCTAATACAGGTATTATAAAATGAGCGTCGTACCCACTAAGATTATGCAGAACCACAGGGATAAATAGTGGTAAACGATAGCTCAAGTTGCATTTATTACAAGCAGCACCCCTGTAATATCCTGTGAGGTGGTCGTGATCTTTAACTTTATAATTCTCAATAGTAAAATCATTTTTGCACAAGAAACAATGAGTCGCATTTTCATGTTGAATTTCTTCTTCTTCGTCCATCGGTTTCATTGGTACAATATTTGTATATAATCTTTGTGTATTTCCAGCTATTGAATATAGGTGATCAAGAAATATTTTTTCCGCATTTTCACCACGATATACTAGAGGTTCTGAAGTTAATCCATATCTGTTTAAATGTTCTTCTGATAATGTTGATTTGACCATTAAACAAAAACTGTTTGGTTTGTGCATTTGATACTTTACACTTTTTCTTGCTTCACAATTTTCATCTTCAACTGGAACAAGTGTTGATTCAAAATCCGCATACACAACTAAAGGGATACGGTATTGATGATGAACCTTTTCAAATGTAACGAATGCTCTGTTTTCCGAAGGTAAATTAATCTTTGCTTCATAATTATTGTTACATAATCTTTTGTGTTCTTGTAACCATTCTCTTCCTTGTCTTCCTTCTCGTTGAAAATTAAAACATCTCTTGCAAATTATCTTTCTGTGTCGATCTTTAGAAAGTTGCTTGTTAACAAGACGATCGAATTGCTTTATGTACACATAGTGAGACACATCTCCTCGCGTTAGTAGTAGTAAATCCGTATGATCTGGTAGCTCTTCTTTTGCAATACGTAAAGGATACACTTTGTTTGAACTATCTAATGCAAAAACATTAATAGACGTGCCGGGATTTTTCTTTTCAAATTTCGATATATCTTTCGTAGAAACGGGATATGTTATTCCTTGAAAATTGTACCTGTGTCTTGCGTCTTCATATTCTTGGTTGGGTCGTTGTGGATTTATTAATACAAACTTTGACGTCATAGCATAGCGAAAACATTCATTATCTTCATTTTGAACATTAATACAAGATTTTGTATTTTCAATTATTTTTGGCAAAGGAATGTAACTAGATCCCATTAGTCCATATCCGTGTTTGTGAACTCTTATATCTAATACTTCAATACTTGTAAGACTCCATCCGGATCCTCTTCCTTCGTGTTCCTGAAGTTTGGTTAATATTTCTTCTATACAATTCTCTACTATTGAATCAATGTTTGAACTTTCCATGATGGTTCGGTTTTTTGTTATAAATCCTCTTGGTGATAATTCTTCTTGCGCATTTATAAACATAGCTTCTAGTAGTAAACCAAATTTAAGAAAGTTTAATCTTTTCAATTCTTCTTTTAAAGTTTTACTTACGATTGGTTTTGCTTCTCTAATAAATTCTTCTAAGTTCAAGTTTTCATTTTGAATCTTATGATGCATTACTACCTTACCGGGTAAAGCAAATACTTGTAGATTCGGTAAAGTAGTTGAAGATGTTGCTGTTATTTCTTCTTGTTCTTCTTGTTCTTCTTGTTCTTCTTGTTGTTCTTGATCTTCTTCTGTGTTGTTGTGAATTAGTTCTTTATGTATATCTAGTAGAATTTCATCGTGAAACGATTCCGAACATTTATCGCAATGATACATGTTGACGATGTTTACTCTTCGAAATTTCGCCGAGAAATGAAATGGGCTCTGACGGTCCCGCTTTTATAACGGTTCCCCCACCACTATTTCATCATCATCATCCTCTTCTTCTTCTTCACTATCCGAGGAAAACAAACGTCTTGGACGAAACATTAATCTTCTACTAACTGATTGTTCATTTGTGTTCTCTATTCCAGTTGGGGTTTCAGTATGTACTTCTTCATATTCAAACGATGATGAAGATTCTGACATTACTACATCCATATCCAAATTTTCATTCTCCACATCATTTACACTTCCTACTTCTGATGTTGTTAGATCTACATCCATATCATTTACACTTTCTACTTCTGATGTTTCACTGTTATTATCATCTTCTTCCATATTAAAATCGTCTAGTTGAATTTTATACAATATTTCAATAAGAGGTTTCCTTGGATAATCGGTGTTGTCCACAGGAGCCATTTCAAGTAAATGAGGAATAACTCTTTGTGATTCGGCTTATATGATATTTTGATAAGTATGTCAAGGTCATTTTAGATTAAGCGAGAACTGGGAATAAATCACTAAGCGGCATGTTATTTCATTACCACAAAGTGATCTATTCCCCATTCTCTAAGAAGTGTTCAATCAATAACCAAAGTCCAAATCCATTTCCTTTTTTTTTTTTGTTTAATTTGAATCTTTTGTTACATAGTTTATTGGTTGACTGTTTGAAATTTCAATGTGTCGTCTTATTATTTGTTCCAATTCTTCTATTTTTGCTTGTTTTATCATTAGTTCTGTATGTAACTCATTAATGTAATCAGCTGCTTTATCCACCGTTCTTGTTCGTATTTCACCTAACATAACACCAGGAATCAATCTCTGTAGTCTGTAAAACTTAAACTTTATTCTAGACTCTCTTGCCTTAGCCATTTCCCGAAGCCTTTGTTTCTTATTGTCTTTACTTGTAGTCAAGTCCATACTCGTGACAAGTTCGCTTTCAGAATAATTCGACTATAGTACACTCGTCTTTTATACACTTTCCCCCACCACTTTCAATTTCCCCCACCCTACTAATATAGGTCAAGGTCATATGGTATTAACGCGAGAACGAGGAATAGAGCACTAAGTGGCATGTTAGTCCATTACCACAAAGTGATCTATTCCTCGCTCTCTATTCTACATCTAATTTTTTTGGGTTTTTGTTATTTTTATCTTTTTTTTTTTTTGGTTTTTCTGGGGGAATGAGTGTTTGAATATTACTTGGTAGAATGTCCATTTTTCTTCTTCAAATCTTCAATAGTTTCCAACAATTGTAACAAATATGCGTTAGTTTTTTCTAAAGTTTTCAGTCTGCTACATCCAACTTGAATGGAAGGCACTATTAGTTGCAATTTTGCAAATTCTATCTTTTCTTTCTTGCACCTTTCTCTCATTTTTAGGTTTTTCCTTAGTCTTGCCGAAGATGGTGTTATAGGCTCGTACATACAATCTGGATATGGTTTTGACATTTTTAACACTGATGTTGAAGTACAATGAGATACTTGCGGCCGTTGAGCTTGATAATAATTTGTTGTTGGAGTATTGCAATACATCTTCGGTTCTAAGTTTTGGTGGCAATCTGTAGTTGAAAGTACTGGTGTTGCAGAAAGATCAGTCATCTTTCACTGTTGTCGTACAGAGTGAACTCTTTTTTTAAGTTTTACTTCTTTTATCACATTTCCCCCACCACCGACTTATAAATTCTTCCCCCCACCATAATTATTTATACTTGTTTTTCCACATTTCAAATTTTATACCATACTTCCAATGTGACATCTGCGTCTTCCTCTTTCAAGTATTTGACAAATTCAGGACTCCTCGACGATACATTCGGTCTGTTTAGATAGCTCATCACCTTGTGATGGCTTTCCTCATTTTCTATATAACAATACACTTGTATCAACTTGTTTTCTTCCTCTTTCGATGATATGAAATTTGCAACAGAGGTCCACTCTTCATATTTAATCTTGAAATGACGCACTTCGAATTCCATGATGTTTCTTACAATGCCGCAACAATAATAAAACTCTCTTCAAACAACCTGCATTTATACACGTTCCCCCACCTAGTTATAACCCCCCCACTCTTTTCCCCCTCTCCTTTATATGTGGAAGGGGTATTATGGTTTGAATGCACGATACTTAATAAATTCAAACAAACACTCTGCACAAATGTCGCAGGTGTTATTACATGTTTCGAATTTCATTATTTGACCTTTTACAAGATGAACTAACCTACCTCCATCATCTTGGAATTGTTCAAAATCTAAAACAGACGCTTTTCCACAATCATGACACATTTTTGTACCATCTTTAAAAGTATAAGCAAGATAGATAGCAAATCCATAATTGTCTCTTTTAAATTCAATGAGCATTTCACGAATTGCTTTAGGTATTTTACACTCATTTGATCTCATAATATAATGGTAAAGAAACCCATTATTGATAATTTCTTGTAAACACAGAACCAACAACCTATCCATCGTGTTAGACTTATACTGATAGTTACATCTAAAACCTCTTTCTTATATGATTTTCCCCCCACCACTTTTATATAGGTCAAGGTCATTGTATATCAAGCGAGAACTGGGAATAGATCACTAAGTGGCATGTTATTCCATTACCACAAAGTGATCTATTCCCCATTCTCTAAGAAGATTGTTGATAATTTAGATTCCTAATATTTCTTTTCCTTCTTCTTCACCTTTTTGAACTGTAGTATTACCAGACATGTGTGATATTAGTTTCTTCATTTCTCGATTTTCCATTTCCACTTTCTTCAATTTTAAATCTCTTGCTTCAATTTGTAGTTTTAAATACTTGATGTAACTTCCAGCCCAGTGTAGGGTTTTCAATTTTGGTGCTCCCATTGCAATTCCAGGTATTTGAAATTGTAGTCGATTGAACTCCATGTTCATATCTTGTCGGTCTTGTTTTTCCTTTTCTAGTCTTTTCAATCTTTGATTCTCCCTTAACAAAGAAGTTCGATCACAAGGAATATGACGAAACATTTTGGTCAACGATATCTCGAAGAATAAGCTTCTACGCAGAAAACCAACACATTTATGCACTCCCCCCTCCAATTTTAGGCTAGTGGTGGGGAGAATTACATTAATTTAATACTTATTTCCACCGTTACACTTGCTCCATTTTCAAAAAGGTATCTGTAAAATGGTTCTGGATATTGGTATATTTCACGTCCTATATTTTCCTTAAGAAAGTTGAAAGCTATTCTTTTCGAATAGTCATTATGATATACTTCTCTTAAATTAACAAGAATTCCATCTTCCAGAAATTTCACTTGAATCATTGGTATTTTGCTTACATCATCTTTGTCTATCAGAGGTAGCCTGTAGGTGAACGTATTTGGTGGTAAACGTAAGGTTCTATCAAGTCGAGAACAGAATATTTTGAACAGTTTTTGATCATTGATTGCAATCTCATGAATACCTATCATTTTATAGTACGAAGGTTCAAAAGGTACAGCACGAAACGTTTTTACTAGACAGTTACTCGAAGAAGGTTCTGTAGGTGCGTTAGGATTGAACATTTTTAGTCGACAGTTTCCTGACGAATAAGCTTCTACGCAAATAACCAACACATTTATGAACATTCCCCCACCAACTTTAAGCTAGTGGTGGGGAGAATTTTCCCCCACCACTTCTTCAGAATTAATAGCTTCAATTTGAATTACAACAAATATATTTGACGCAAATTCCCAAAAAACTGAATATGAAACAGTTTCTTCCACATCTTGAGATTCATTTTGTGTTTCAACCATTTCCATCATTGAAGGTTCTTGATCAATTTCTGTTACTTCCATCGCTTCTTCTACAGGATTTTGTATTGTGTCGGTTGTTTCAACTTCATCTTCTTCTTGAACTAACGTAATATTTCGTTGTCTCACAATTTCAATTAATTGTATAAAAGAATTATCTCTAGGAGACATTATTAACCATACATGTAGCTCCAACAAATGCTGACTTACTAATGACAAAACTCTCAATTTATAAGACTTGTTTGAATAATAAAGTGGGGGAACTACCTTAGTCCAATTCGGATTCGGATTCAGAAGACAATAAAGGTGATATGGGTGAATCCAACGATGAATCTAATATAAATGTATCAATAGCTTCCTTAACTATATCTTCGTCACTATCGTTTATCATTTCTTCAAAAAGTTCTTGTTCAAACTGTACCATTTCTTCTTCCATCGTGGAATCATTATCAGTTTCGTTATAATTTTCTTCTATATTGTCTTCTTCCATTTCATTTGTATTAATATAAACATTTTTAACTTCAAAATAATTAACAAATGGAGTATCTTTAGACAACATATTTGTTCACACACTTCTTTTACCTCGAATAACAAACTATGTATCGCTTACTTAGTCTTATATACTTCTACCCCCACTTTTTTTGCACAACGTGAAGGAAGGTGGGGAGAAGATTTTGTAGCTATTCTTCTCTATCTAGGTTATATTTCATTGCTAGCACATCTACTATAATTTTCTGCTTTTCAACTTCATCACGAATAAAGATTGTCCAGGGAAATAGTTCATTAATATTGTTGATTGTTACTTTTATATCATACAAAAAATCAATATGTCTTAGTAATGAAACAATAACAATAACTCCTATCCCATTGTTTGCCATAATTGTTTCTTCAATTTTAATACGCAAGTTTGTTATCAAACTCCATATATTAATATCATTGGCTATAAAACCATCAAGTCTAGTACTCATCTTGACGGTGCAAGTACAGACTAAAAACCTGGAGGTTCATAGTCCGCCTTTTATGAGTTTTAAAAATGGGGAAGGGGAAGGAATAAGGATTGGGAGGGGATAGGGTGGGGTGAGGGAAGGGTAATGTGGTTATTAGACCACTTGTGCGACAAAGTAGCCACCAATGCTAACTTCGAGCTCATAACACTTCATAACATCATCCTGCCCAAGTCAACATACGTTCTCTAGTATTTGGTGTTACACAGAAGAACCTACTGTCATTATACACAATAGCTGAACCAATTATAACATTGAATCCTAAATTTAGCCATTTGTGTGCTTCCGTAATAAATCTTTCTATTGTATCAAAAGGAAATTGTTCATCGATGTAGATTGGTCTCATTTGTTCATCAAGTTCAATTACATCTTCATCTTCACTGTCACTGCTACTATCATTTTCATTGTCACTGCTACTATCATAATAATCTATCACATCTTCTTCAGGCTGTTGGAAAACATCAGCAATTTCGGAAGGATTGAAGTTTTCACTATGGTGAGGAAGCATTTTTAAAGCAAATAATAACGGCAGAGACGAAACAACAAGTGTGGCGCGTGAAAGCAGAATGAAGGAGTGAACAATGCTTGCTTCGCTTTTATAACGATATGCTAATGAGAGGGGTAAGAGATGGTCGTGACCAATTATTGACCCGGGAGGTGGGGGGAAAGGAAGGAGAAGGGATATTTATTTTAAATAATTTGCATAGCTTTTGACTAAAATAAGATAACCAAATTCTTCTTTTACTAAAATGTTCGTCTTACATAGACCTTTTCAATGATGTATCGCTTGTCGTAATCGATCAAACCATTATCGAGTTATAGCCATTTTTAATTCTCGGGGGGGGGGGTTCCGCTTGAGTGAACACGGGGGGGGGGGGGTTCCACTTGGGTGCTCATGCGGAACTGATCTTCTCACGAGATAGTCGTTGCGTGATAATGAAGACAAATGTTCATCGCGCCGCGACCACTAATTAACTCGCATTTGCCGTGTTCATATCTTTCCTACTCATTATATATACGTTTCCTACTTCATTATTTCAAGACTAATTAACTTGCGAAACAACAGTCTCTGTCTTTGAATGCTGATGAGATTTCATTAGGAACCATTCTTTGCACGCTATATGAAGCTACACTGGCTATGCAAGTCAGAGCGGTCATATAACTGTACAACGACCTCTGAAAAGTAGGTCACGAGACTTAGAGTGTTAAAAAATAATGGGGGAGAAACACAACGCTATAACGCATTGTGTTTCTCCCCCATTATTTTTAGCAAAAATTTGGAAAATCTATGTGAATTTACTTTGTACGCCCCCACCTTGTAATACCATCCATTTTATGCCTGAGGAGATAGTCTTTAGAGTCTAACTCATAAACAGATTTTTCTTTACGCAAGGATTCAATAACTTTAATATTATATTTTTTGCCGTTACAATTTGCTAAAATGTGTTCGTTGTCAATAACACTTTCAAAAAAATATAGACAACCTCTCTTAATCCTATTTCCTTTCACAGCAATAATTTCGGATTGGTATTCAACAGTGGGGGTTTCTGTCAGTTGTGGTTCGGAAAGATGTTTCACAACATGTACACGGCAGAAATGTTCGTTCTTAACACATTTCCTCCCACAAGCTGATCCTTTCTTAATTCCCCTAGTGAGCACTTCAGGGCAAGTAGTGGGACGGCTAAATGCCCTACGACGCTCTTCTTTTAATAATTGAAAGCGCTCTGAAGGAGCAGGTTTAGGAGCAGGTTTAGGAGCAGGTTTAAAGGATTTATTTTTTGGATAGGCGTGGTCTTTATGCATAATAAGTGGTGGAGTAGGAGGTATTGGTGACAGTGGAGTGATAGGTGTACTTAGTTCATGAACAAAAGCTTCAAATGAAGTGGTATTAAAACGATGAACTGTTTGTGGCGGCGGCATGTTGTTTGATGGCGGCGGTGATTGTTGTTGAGATGGTGTGGAGTCGTTTGAAGATAGAGGCGGTGAAAATATGCTGCCAAGTATAGTAGTCATAGTGAGTGGAAGAAGAGCTCCAGAAGTTGAAGGTTTCGAGTCTTGTTGCTTCTTATACCAGTCGGGAGCATTTTTCAATCGAAGAGTTTTCTTGACTGGAGTCGAAGCCGTAGTAGAAGTAGAAGTTGAACTTGTAATAGAAGAGCGGGTTGTAGTGGAAGTTGTAGTCGGCAGGGATGACATCGTGGTAGTTCTGTTTGCAGCTTAACGTCTGGAATCAGAATGAAACTCTAGCCGTGGTCGTCGCGTCTTTTATAACGGTATGCTAATGAGAGAAAGGTTAGCGACAAGCCGTGACCGGTCATTGGACCCGGGAGGTGGAAGGGGAGATGGAAGGGGAAAGATAGATGGAGGGGGGGGGGTCATTGACCCTTCCAAAAGTGGGTCAAGGTCATTCAAGACTTATAATGAACCAAGGTGATGGGAACAGTAGTAACTGTTCCCACCACCCTGTTTGCCTAACGGTTCCCACTCCCAACCCACTAGTTGCGTTCTGCGAGGGACATCGACGCAATTTTGTTTGGTCCGTCCGCATCAAAGCGTAACGTCCCGGCCCGCATCAAAGCGTAACCACTAATTACAAGGGAAACTGGAACAGCTGATGCAGACACACAACTCTAACACCCACCCAAGCTAATCCCACCCATCATATTCCTAAACAAAATTCAAAAACCTAGTCCGCTAGTGCGGATGTCCCACCCCTTCTAAGTGAAGTTCAACAGAACTTCTGAATTTACAGTTAATCTACCCCCTATCATCTAGCTGAAAGGCAAAACAACAACATTAATTATTAATACCAACACTTAAAACTAACAACACATCATTATTAAATATCAAATAATTCAACACAACCAAATACCATCATTATTCTTAAAATTAATACACCTTAACGCTAAACACAACTTATAACTAACATCGCAATGCGCAAATTAATTCTTAAATTAAGTGCAACTTACAACTAATATTAACACACACACACACACACATACCACATTGCATTAAAGAACGCAACGTAGTATAAGAAGTTCAAATATATATAGGCCTACTATATATTTGAACCTCTTACCGAGTCGCCAACGACTTTTCGCTATGAAAACTCGTTGACGACTGACGCGAAAATCGGGCTCGTATCGATCCTCGGGTTTTCGAGTGGTGGGGGTAATTAATGCAGTGGTGGGGGAATTGTTTTACTCCAGTACGGTCTTAAATCCACTCCAGTTCGCAGCAGTGTAAAAATGAAACGAAGGAGTGGGGGTGACGCATGCGCAGCGACGTAAAATCCAAGGTTTGAGGTTAGAACTTTCCGTGCACAGTAGAGCTAAATTGAGTAATACAGGACTAGGCGCATGCGCAATAGCGAGGAGTGATTCCGATCCGGAGAACTCGTTGCATTCGCAGCAGCGCTAAAGTGAGTAATACAGACTAGGCGCATTCGCAGTAGCGCTAAAGTGAGTAATACAGGACTAGGCGCCGTAGCGTGAAGTTGGCTCACTCCAGTACAAGTTATAGCAGCATAAAAATGAAACGAAAGAGTGGGAGCGGCGCATGCGCAGTGACGTAAAACCAAGGTTTGAGGTTAGAATTTTCCATGGTGGCTGCCATGTTTAATTCTGTTTCATTCAAACAATAGTAGTTGATGGCTGGCATGGGATGTGAAGTGTGGTAATTAGATGGGGTTAGCAACCGGTCGTGACCGGCCATTGACCGATCATCGACCCGGCGGGGTTCCGCTTGAGTGAACACGGGGGGGGGGATTTAATCTCCATTTTTTATGGGGGGGGGTTCCGCTTGATTAGTCATGGGGGGGGGGGTTCCGCTTGATTAGTCACGGGGGGGGGGGGGGTTCCGCTTGAGTGAACACGGGAGGTTCCACTTGGACGCTCATGCGGAACTGATCTTCCCACGCGATAGCCGTTATAAATAGGAGATTGTTCATCGCGCCGCGACCATTAATTAACTCGCATTTGAGTTGTTCGCATCCTTCCTACTCATTACATATACGTTTCGCCAACTTCATTATACAAGTCTAATTGCTACTAACCTGGAGTTTCATTTACATTAGCACATGTCGTCCTGTTTGAATCACCTTCGCGTGTTTGACGTTATATCTCATTCATCTGTCTTGTTCTGACTTCTACACATCTGACATACTTCTCGTGATGGATACGCAATGTTTGAAATTGAAACTTTTGCGGACACAACATATATTACGAAATAATTCCAAACCATCGGTTTCAAAGACTAAAACTAATTTAACAAAAGTGAGGAAGAAATTGAGTTTTAACCCGTTGTACTCTGCTAGAACTTCGCAGGTTCACGTTGATGATAGTGTTATTCACAACATTTTGCGTTCAATGTTACGTTTCCACAACTTCGAACTTGTTACACCTATCGACTGTGTTCAACAGGTTTTTCTATTTCATCCCCACCATTCTTTATATAAGTGCGCTCACGACAATTCCTGTTTCATTCTTCTATACGCTCTTCGACCGACAACTACTCCACTCTAAGTTACACTGCACGAAGATGGATACAAACCAAGAACAAGTACAAGTTCACGAAATATCGTCTACTACTCACCCGAGGAAGAATCCTCCGAGAACTTCGCCTTCACCGAATCCACAGGACCCTGTCCAAGTTTCGGATGTGTCTTCGACGGCGAGGAATGATCTTGAAGCTATTCTTCGGTCGCTCGTCGGTTTCGACTGACCTGTACGACGATCGCCGTTAAACTGAACTCTTAGAAGTTCAGTCTTTTTTAAAACTTCCTCCGGATGACCTTGAAGCAATTATCCCCTCTCCTTTTCAACTAACTTCTACTTTTGTTTCACTGTTGAATTTCAGTTTTGAACCAACTTTTAATTTATGCGAAGTTTTAGTTGAACCCGGTTAATTTATGCGCACATTTAGTTCACTCCCAAATTGTTGAATTTCAGTCTTGAACTAACTTTTAATTTATGCGCAAATCTACTTCAAACGCTCACCCCACCTCCTCACCCCTCATTTAATATACGACCGGAAGCTATGTGCCCCGGCACGTGGCTTCCGGGGCAGCTGGCCTGTGCCAGAAGTGGCCAAATCTAACTACTTATGTTGGTGGAACTAAGTATATAAAATCTTGCAATTTCAATATGGTACTGTTTATTTTGGTACATAGGCTACTGTAGAACCATATCCTCACATAAAACATCATTTTTTTCATAAGCTATAGGCCCTAACCTCACTATCTGTGTCTAGGTCGAATGCTAATTAAGACTGCATGTTATTTGGGATGAACAGAGAATTTATAATATCTTTTGATTCCTTTTCAGGGTATCGCTTTTATTATTTATCTGTTTAATGGTCCAGGTAAATCTTAATAAAGTAGTATAATGAAAGAGAAGAAAAAAACGATTATTCAAAGTTAAATTTTTGTGACTTGATTGCCAACAAAAGTTAAAAACCCCTCCATGTTAAAAATTTTCTCGGTCGTACATTTGTCTACTACCAATACAGAAAATAGTATTTCTGTATAAATAATAAAACTACATAAGAACTTAAATTAATTTATATTGCGTCTAAACAACAGCGAATCTTCACAACCCATAAATTGGTTCATAAGCAGACGGCAAAATAAAATCACCAAAATCAGCTACAAAGAAAAAAACATAGAATCCCAGACAGCGTTTGGACGCGGCAATTGTATAGTCGATATTAAAATGTGAGACGACAGTGTACAACACAATTTTCGTAATATAGTAAGCTACGTTATTGCTTTATAAACAGACCTACAAATGAAATGGAAAAATATCGTGTCATGACCATCGATGAAACTTTGTTTTGAAATAGAGTCAGAAAATCCAAAATGAAAATCAGCAAGAGATAACTTATTGCTGGTGGTTTAAAGATCAAACATCTCAAATCACAAGCGTCGGGACAAACCGTTATATTTATACAATAAATGGAATGAAATGGGAAATTCAGTTCGCAAACCGGACCACCGGGATTTTTATTTTTGTCAGAGTGGTTACGCTGAAAGGGCAAGACGATCAGTTTAATGATGCCAAATAATTAGCTATGTAGTCGTGGCTCGCGCCCTCGCAGTTTTACTCAGTGTAAACCATAATGAAACAAAAAAAATCATGTACCACTCTTGATATTTTAGACTAATTTAATCTAATCCCCAACAAAAATCTGCCAGCCCTTAAAATTTGCCGCCCTGGGCCTGGACCCATGTGGCCCATTCCTAAATCCGGCCCTGGTGCCGCGGCGCGCACGGATTCCTTTCACGTTCGGCAACCCAACAAAACAAATTACCCATTTTATCTAGGGTAAATAGGATACCCAAGGGGGGGGGCTATAGCCCCCCCTAGCCCCTCCCTGGATCCGCCACTGGTAGTGAGGTATGTTAAAGGCCAAAATATTCCGTGTTATCTTCAAATCGATTTATAAGTTTGGTATCATTCTTTCAGTCCTTTTTAATTATTCATTCACCTTATTTTATTTCCATAAAATAGAAATTCTCCCGAATAACCTCCCCATTTTTTTTTAGGAATTCGCCCAATCTGTTCAGTGTTTATTCTGTATCCAATACATCTGGCAAGATGGATGGTGTAATTACTTTGAATTACACTGAAGTGTTTTATAATTGAATCGTCTCACTTCTCACTGGAACGGGTCTAGAAATAGTAGCAAAGTTCTGTGAGGCCGGTCAGCTACACTAATATACAACTTCCTCACATTTATTTATCTTCTAATGTCTCTGTGTATTTTTATTCACAGAAATAACCAGAAAAATAAATTACTGCTGTTGTGTTTTTTCCAAGCGGCTTTTATGTAACAATGGTAGGCCAATCACGTAGCATAATACTTTTCAAGAATAAATTCTAGGCCCAACCATAATTTATTTTTCCAAAATGTTTTAAATACACTATATCAAGTACCTAACGTTTGAGATACTTTAAAGGTAGGGCCTAAAAGGACTAATACACTTTACTACTTAACTAACTACTACTTAACTGTAATGATGATGAATTTTTGGAAACCTTAAAACATTCTGGAAGCAAACATTAATGCCTGGAAAATTATTGAAAAGGATCAGAGGGACAATTTACATCATACCAAGAGCTGGTAAGCGCAACTAGCTGTTACAGTTGTTGTAGGCTAGACTAGAAAAGTCTATGATAGGCCTAATGAAAAAATACAGGACTAAGAATCAAGAATCGCTTAAAAGGCATAATTGGATGATTTGGAATAAATTATATGTGACCAAGACATTAAAATATCATCCTATTGTAAAAAAGTTAAATAGACTTTAGTCGCTTTGAATTTGCATAGTCCTACAAATGCCGCAGTGAATAAGCATGGAATCACCCAACTGGCATAAGTTATATAGCTAACAGTCTTCTATGCTAATAGATTTGCAGCTCCGTTATTTTACAAGTTCCTCACTGGATTTCAACAGTCGCATCCGTTGCATAAAATTCAGGATTCAGGCAGAACTAGTATTTTAGGTGGGAAGTGGTAGGAATCTTCCACGGTCAGAGTCTCGCAGTTGATGGGCACGAGTAATATAGAGAGCCAGTCGATACTGGAACATAAACAGCGCTGCAGTAGACCATAACTTGCACTCTCAACGTCCGTGCTATTCCTCCCTTCATGATTTAACTCTCATTTTTGTTAAATGACAGTTTTTTACGGTAGATTACTTAACTGATACCATGGTTATATGGTAATGTTTCTATACTGTTATCGTTACGATTTATTGTAATAGTAATCTGGTTTTTGGATTTATAAAATTAATTTATGATATCCTCTTTACTAACTACGTGAATTACAATCGTTATATTGATGTAACTGGACCATGCACTATACATGATGCCATTAATTTTAATGTGTAAGGTAGCAGATGAGTTTAAATATTTGTGATTTTACTATGAGAAATTTCAGAAACGGGCTCTTTCACGCGAATGTTTTTGTAACAAACAAGACTTTTCACAACTTTGGAACATTTTAAACCAGTACCAGGGGGACCGAGCTTAAGCTCGGTAAAATTATTACTTTCGTTTCTCACACAAAGCTCGTTCGCTCCGCTCACTCGCCAGGCGGAAGGTTTGCTGCACAATGGTATGATTTTCCTAAAACCACAGGTTAAAGATGTAACACATTGGTTTATTTTATCTACAGTTATCAGCTGATTTTTGTTCAGTTAAAAAATTTCCATAAGGATAACATGGGATCTTTGAAGGGCTCTAGCGCGAAAACCGGATTTTTCCCAGCTATGGGACCAGCTCCAATCGATTTCTGGTGGCCAAAACCCCCATATTCCAAAATTTGAAGGAAATCGTCGGAGCCGTTTTTGAGATAATTGTGCAAGCAAGCAAACAAGCAAACAAGCAAACATTGCTCGTATAAGAGTATCCTATACTCTTATACGAGCAATGTTTGCTTGTTTGCTTGCTTGCTTGCTTGCACAATTATCTCAAAAACGGCTCCGACGATTTCCTTCAAATTTTGGAATATGGGGGTTTTGGCCACCAGAAATCGATTGGAGCTGGTCCCATAGCTGGGAAAAATCCGGTTTTCGCGCTAGAGCACTTCAAAGATCCCATGTTATCCTTATGGAAATTTTTTAACTGAACAAAAATCAGCTGATAATTGTAGATAAAATAAACCAATGTGTTACATCTTTAACCTGTGGTTTTAGGAAAATCATACCAATGTGCAGCAAACCTTCCGCCTGGCGAGTGAGCGGAGCGAACGAGCTTTGTGTGAGAAACGAAAGTAATAATTTTACCGAGCTTAAGCTCGGTCCCCCTGGTACTAGGATATTTAAAACTGTAGGGCACATAATTAATAAAATTTTTTGTAAATGCGATCGCAATCCTAAATTATTGATATAATTTAATAGCTGTAGTCAACAAATTAACCAACTAACAACTTAAATTGAAACCCGTGAATAAAAACAAACAGCAAAGAGTGATTTTGGTGCACACACCTGGTGGCAAAAATTACTCATTAATCTCTGCCTAGGTGATCTGTTAATTGTTGCGAATCAATCAGCTGATTACTCTAACAGCTGATCGGATCCCTTTGATGTGGCGGCCATGTCGGTGTCGGAATAGATCGTGCTCAACAGCGACCAGAAGGTGGCCCGTGGCTTGGCATACCCAGCGACCACAGAATTAAATAGACTGGAAGCCTGTACGTTGTCGGATGTGAAGCTAAAGTCGGCCATCTTAGCTGAGTACAGAAACGTAGAGCGACGCTGGAAAGGCGAGAAATTCTAAATGCGCTCTTATCATTTAAACTGCAGTTTAAATAGCTTAAAATGCTCTAAATGCTTTGAAATTTGACACACTTATAGTTTAATAGTGTGTGACGCTAATGGTGTGGTTTTAATTCGAAAATAAAAACTGCTTGACACTTAAAAAACTAAATAAATTCCAATCTTTTTTGTACTTTTTAATTAGTGACATAAAAAAGTTACATCGCGAGGAAAATTTTTATTTTAAGGTCAGGTGCGTGATGTAAGCGAGAGAAATGTAGCCAAAAAGTTATATTTTTCGAAAAGTATTTTTTGAAAAAATTAGCTATTGTAGTTTTTATCATATGACAGGTAGAACACGAGCTTCGTGACGCGGTGATGTGGCCTCTCGGCTGCCCGGCGGCTCGCTACAAACGGGGGAATTTTCCGTGGTTAGCTTAGCTTCTGAATTTTATTTTTAAATATTACATGATTACACGTTTACATAAGTAGGTCTTGCATGTTTGTATTTAACATTTTATCTACTAATTATATTTACTTGTAATTAGAATTATAAATATAACTATGTATTGTAGGCCAGATTAGATATGAAATACAAACAACAATCATAATCATTACATCTATTTATTTTACATAAAATCTAATTAACAATAAATAAAATAAAGTTGTACATAAAATTACTGACTGATTGACGACTACAAACTGTTTAAGTGAATTATTTAATAAACATCAGAAAGGTTACAAAAAAACAAAGACAATAAACCATAATATCTTACCATGAGTCTTAAAAAATCTCAATTATTTTACCTTATTTTATGGAATTGATTTATTGATTTATAAGCCATTGATAATCTAAAAATTGCTAAAACACAAAGACAGTTTAAATAACTACAAAAAATATAGTACTAGGATGTTTATGGAGGACAGTGTAATATGCATGCTTTATTTATTTTGCTGACAAAGTACCAGTTCGCCAGTAAGTGTTACATACAATATCCTAAACAGTATCATGCTTAATTATAGTACTGTAGCCTATCATTGATAAAAAGCTATTACCTTATTATAAATGGCCTACATTTTCCCTAATAAAAAATAATAGTAAATATTAGTGTATTATTTTAGTACCCTAATTATGTCATAATTCCCTCAGGGGCAGTGGGCTTTCCACTGTACGGGTGTTTCTTGGCGACCCCGGGGTACCTGAGCCAAGCTGTGAGACCCTCCTCACAGTTCTTCCCGAGCTAGGGCCTTTCTTCTCATCTTTCAGGTCTTAGCTCACCGTCTTTATTCTTTCCTGAGCTAACCTTGCTCACCTTCTTGTTTTCGACCCCGAATCAAGGGTGTCTTTCCACCTTCTTTCGACCGGCGCACGCTGGGGGGTCCTGGGAGTGTCCCTGTTGTGTTGCAGGGACTGATGTGTGCCTCGCACTGCCGATGGTCTCCTCCAGTGTGTCGTCAGAAGCCAGCCGCTTCGGACCTTAGTCAGGAAGTGCGGCATGGATGCAGAGATCGGACTCTGCATTGCCACGGTGCGACCCCCAGCACGTCCGGCACATTTTGTGTATCGGTGCTGGGCAAACGGAGGTTTCGGGCCCCAGAGTCCTGGGGTAGGGGTGTCTTATCTCCTACGGGGGGTAGACCTCCGAGGGTGTACCCGCTCCCGGCCAATGAAGGGCCGCCTCTTGCCGCACGATGCGCTGGTGAAACAAAAGTATGGATTTTCAAAACCAAAACACGAAATTAAAGGAGAATGAGCAGGCCGCCTTTAAGCGCAGCTCAAAACTGCAGAGGTCTCCGACCTCGAAGACTGGGACGCCGACGGGGGGAATTAAAGCCTCCCCTCCGCCGATCCCGTTCAAGGCTGCTGGTGTCGCCGGATCGTCGGCCGTAACCGGAAAGGAGAAGGATGAGGTTAAGCTGGGTATGGGGGTGACCGAGCCGGTAACACCTCTAGCCGGGATGCAAGGAATTCCTCCCAGGAAGAGTCCTCTTCGTCCGGCATTCGAGATGCAAATGCTTCGGCAGCAGCAGGACGATGCCAACGAGGAGGAAGACTCATGTCTGAAGAAAATGAACGATCTTTTGAAGGAGATGGCCAAGGCTCTCCTTATTCAGAAGAACGTCAACAAGGCGATTAAGGACGGAATTCCAAAACTCGAGGATTTCCTTGGCGAAATCGAGGAATGCCGGAAGATCAGGCTGAAGGCAGTGAAGCAGGAGCGCGACGTTATGAACCGAGTTATGTCTGCTTCGCCTCAAGCTCATCTGGCTGAGTCCCAGACTCAAGCCAGAAAGCGAAAGAAGAGGCAGAGCGGTTCTTCGCCGGAAAGCCCTGAGCTTGTTGAGGTGGACTCAGTGCCGAGACCGGTTTTTGTCACTGCGGCATCGCAGACATCTCCTGTCCAGGCTACTCAATCCGCCCCGGGCGCTGTCGCGATTCCAGCGGCTACTCCTGCAGAGGTTCCTGCTCCGGCGGCTAATCCTGCCTTGGCAGCAAACTCTGCCTCAACACCTTTGGGGGGCTGGAAGACGCGCCTGTCTAAGAAAGAAAGGAGGAGGCAGAAGCAAGTGGAGGCAGCTTCGAAAAGTGCGTCGAGGGTGGAGCGGACGCAAGTCTCAAACCCGGTGGGGGAGGCCTCTGGCAAGTCTGTCAGAAAGCCTAAACAACCCAGGCCTAAGAAGCCCAGGACGGAGGCAATCTTGATCAAGCCCTTAGGGGGGCGATCTTTTGCTGATGTTCTGGGTCAGATTAGATCGCAGGCCAAACCGGAAGAGACCGACACCGTTATCAAGTCTATTCGGCGAACCCAGAACGGGGATGTCCTCCTCGAACTGGGGAAGTCGAGTGACAAGATCGGTTTTGCCGCTTCCCTCAAGTCTGCACTTGGGGACAAAGGCTCCATCAAGGCCCTAGAACCGAAATGTTCGGTCGAGATTCGGGACCTTGATGCCCTCTCCACCGAAGATGAGGTGACCCGTGCGATCCAGGTGGCACTCCCGGAGATACCGGCTGATGGAGTGAGGGTATGGCTGACAAAGCCTAACCGAAGTCAACTCAGGATGGCTGTTGCTGAGATGGGCGAAAAGCACGCCAATAAGCTGCTTAGCCTTCAGCACCTCAGAGTCGGTTGGGTCAGTTGCAGGCTCAAACGGAGGGTGGTAGTTTCGAGATGCTTCCGCTGTCTCGGTTTCGGCCACTCCTCCCGAAACTGTAACGGGCCCGACAGGAGTGCCAACTGCTTCCAGTGTGGAGGCCAGGGCCACAAACGCAAGGAATGTTCCTCGAGCCCATCCTGCTTCCTCTGCAAGGATTCAGGCTCCAGTGCCCTCGGTCACTTACCTGGGTCTGGTCAGTGCGGTGCCTTCAGAGCCGCACTTGAACAGGCAAAAGGCAGCGGCCGGTAATTCGCATCCTCCAGGCCAATCTTCATAGATCCTGGGGAGCTGATAACCTTCTAGATCAGCTCGCCCGAGAACTTGGTGCTGACGCGCTCCTTATCAGCGAACAGTATCGGGACAGAGACCCAAACATTTGGATCTCCGACAGCCTCGGTACTGCTGCATTTTGGGCGCGTAATACACAGGATGTCTTGGTGCGGAGTCACGGGCGCGGCCGAGGATTCGTCTGGGTTCGGTGTAGGGACGTGACTATCTTCAGTTGCTACCTCACACCCAACGAGGCCGTCCAGGACTTTCGCGACAAGATAGATAGCCTAGAGGAGTGCGTTCTCGGCACCACCGGGCATGTCGTCGTTGGTGGCGATTTCAACGCCAGGGCCGTCGAGTGGGGAATGCCCTCTACCAGCTCCCGGGGGAAATACATCCTGGATTTCATCGCCAGGGCCGGTCTTGTCGTCCTCAACCAGGGCGACACACCTACTTTTCGGCGCCCCGGGCAGAGAGGCACGATCCCTGACGTCACCTTTGCGTCTGAGTCGCTCCTTCCGAGGATCTCTGGCTGGAGGGTTGTCGAGGACTACACGGGTAGCGACCACCAATACATCGTGTTTGACCTGCATGATCAGGCAAATCGTCGAGTTTCCGCATCTCGGGAAGGGCCACGCCGGTGGAACACCAACAAACTGGACGTGGTCAAGTTCACCGAAGTCATCTCTCGGGGAATCCTGGTGAGGCTGGAGCCGAGGCACTAGTAACATCCACGATGGAACTTATCGTCTCGGCCTGCGACCAGTCTATGCCGCGAAGGAAACCCCGACGCGACAAACAACCCGTTTACTGGTGGACTGAAGAGATTGCGGAACTCAGAAGAACATGTTTAAGAACTAGACGAGCCGCCACAAGAGCGAGAATTCCCGCAGACAGAGTTCGTAAGTCGGAGGCCTATAAAGCTGCGAGAAAATCTCTCCGCCAGGCGATCAACAGGAGCAAGGCGAATAGCTGGAGGAGACTTCGTGACGACGTTGATTCCGACCCGTGGGGCCTGGGTTACAAACTTGTAACACAGAAACTCGGCGCCCGCTCTCCACCTTCCATCATGGAGGGCGCCACCATGGGGAGGATCGTCGCTGCGTTGTTTCCTGAACATCCACAGCGACCGCCGGTTGACTTCGGACGGGTAGAGGACGTTCCACTTTTCACTTTCGAGGAGCTGGAAACCTCCGTTCTCTCCCTGAAGAGCAACAAGGCTCCTGGCCCGGATGGGATTCCCAGTGAGGCTTTAAAGAAAGTATTTTTAATCAACGCTGACTTGTTGTTGAGAATGTACAATGCCTGTTTGGTAGAAGGGGTGTTTCCGGCTCCCTGGAAAACAGCCAGGCTTGTACTGATCAGCAAGGGCAAAGGTGATCCCGAGCTGCCGTCGTCCCACAGGCCTCTCTGCATGTTGGACACGGCTGGGAAGCTGTTCGAGAAGCTGATCCGTTCCCGCCTGACTTCTGCCGTGGAAGCTGCCGGGGACTTATGCCCCCGTCAGTACGGCTTCAGAAAGGGACGGTCAACGATCGACGCTGTCACCGAAGTTCAGAGAGCTGTGGAGAGAGCCGAGAGCCACAACCATTTCTCCCGCCGAGTAGTGCTTCTTGTTACGCTTGATGTCAAGAATGCCTTCAACTCGGCGAGGTGGGTCGATATGTTGGATGCGCTTCGCAACACCTTTCGTATTCCTGCATATCTGTTGCGGCTCGTCGAGGATTATCTACGCTCTCGAAGCCTGATTTATGACACGAGGGACGGAACGCGGACGATGGAAGTCACTTCTGGTGCCGCACAAGGTTCAATACTCGGCCCGGATCTCTGGAACGTTGCCTATGACAGCCTCCTGAGGTCCGAGATGCCTGAGGAAACCACTTTGGTTGGGTACGCCGATGACGTCGCAGCTCTCATTGCTGCACGCAACGTTGAGCTGGCCCAACTGAAGTTGAACCGAGTTATGCGGGTGGTCAACAACTGGATGTCCGATCACGGTCTCTCACTTGCTCTCAGTAAGACGGAGATCGTGATTCTTACGAAGAAGAGGATCGACACCGTCGTCCCGTTTCGAGTGGGAAGGGAGGTGGTCACATCAACTCGTGCCGCCAAATACCTCGGGGTTATGGTGGACACCAAGTTAAGCTGGAGGGATCAGATCTTCCGTACGGCGGACAAGGCCGCTAAGGTAGTGACTTACCTTAGTAGGCTGATGGCCAATGTCGGGGGTCCCCGATCCAGCAGAAGACGTCTGTTGATGTCCGCGGTCCAGTCCGTGCTTCTTTACGGGGCAGAGGTGTGGGCAGGCGCTCTAGATAAGGAGTGCTACAGGTTGCGACTCGCCCGGGTTCAGCGTCAAGCTGCGCTCCGGGTGTGTTCCGCCTACCGGACAGTGTCCGAGCCTGCCGTCCTGGTGGTCGCCGGAGTCATCCCTGTCAAGCTCTTGGCAGGGGAGAGGAAAGCGATTTATCAGAGACAAGGCGAGATCGGCAAGGACACGGCAAGAACAGAAGAGCGCTCCCGAACCTACCAGCAGTGGCAACACAGCTGGGAGCACGACACCCGAGGACGATGGACTGCGCGACTTATCAAGCAGGTCCAACCATGGGTGGAACGGCGGCATGGGGAGGTGGACTACTACCTGACCCAATTTTTGACAGGTCACGGCTATTTTCGGTCGTACCTGAACCGTATGGGAAAGACCGGTTCACCGGACTGCATTTATTGCCCGGGTGTTCCCGACGATGCGGAACACACATTCTTCCGCTGTCCCCGTTGGGAAGGGCCCCGCCTGGAGGCCACACAAATCTTTGGTGCATTTTCGGTGGACTCGGTCTGCCAAAAGATTTTGGAGGATGAGGGCAACTGGGATTGTTTGTCACAGTTCGTCCGGGGCATCCTCCTGGAAAAGAAAACCGATCTGGACCGTGAAGTGGCCCAGATCCCTTGATCGAGCGGCTGGATAAGGAGCGAGCCCCACGGGCGTAAGCCAAATTTAGGCCTAGCCTGACGTAATGTGACAAACAATTCCAGGTTAGATTCCTAAAGAGTAGAGGAGGTTTTTTAGTGGGTAAACTCGTTTTTAGGGGAGCCCCACACTACAGGCTGGCCACCTGTGTGCGTAATGCATTTTTCCGCCTCTCCCTCAAAAAAAAAAAAAAAAAAAAAAAAAAAAAAAAAAAAAAAAATATGTCATAATAACGAATATATAACGTTTAAGAGCATAAACTCAAGAATGGGGTGTTAAGAAGTTGAAATATATCAATCACATACCATTATGTATATACACTTGGGAACTCTATAGGGAAGTTAGAAATTATAAAGTGAGTAGTACGAGTAGGCAGCCTATAAGCAAATTATAACTAATTATAAACGAGTTAATTTTATAATAAAGAATAATCAACGTGTTAATGATAAAAATCTTGTTAGGCCTAAATGTTAGGCCTAATTTCACTTATTAAAGCACGTGAAATTTATTCAAATGCTATCAAGAAAGTTTAGGCCTAAGTAAGACAATAAGATCCAAATCAAATACAGATATAGATAACTATAACGTTACTCAAAACTTTCATACAGTTTCCAAGTAAACGAGATGTAAAATACTAATTCATAAACCCGAGTGATTTTAAAAGATTTTTAAGTTTAACAAACATTGAAAATTCAAACCTTCATAATCCTGACGTTCTATGTAGGAATATCACTAAGAGATATTCAGAAGTATTTTTAACATTTGTTATATTTATATATATAAAATAATGGAAACATTAGTAGAATAGGCTTTAGTTAGTACAAGTAATTAAGACAATTTTAAAATAATAATTTGATTTGTTTTTTGATGTCGTATGGGATTATCTCAACAAAGCTAGCATTTGAAACTTAACCCAGTCACTGATATGAGTTCAAATTTACCTACTGTGGGTTTACCTCCAGCCCGACCTATATTGAAACATCCATAAGCCACACAACCTGTCAAACCCGCCGAGGTTCTGGGTAGGTTGTGGCTGCCCCGGGAGCGCGCGGCACTAGGGTGACTCATCGCCGCGTCCGCCATATTGGGTGAGTTTCTGGCTCAGACGTCGGTTACACCTTTGCGTTCGCTTCGGCCAGTCTATTTAATTCTGTGGTCGCTGGGCATACCTCGCGCTGGCGAATAAATCGCTGGTTACGAGGCGCGGTCGCGGGCGCTGGTCTGCCACTAATTGTCAAACTAAAGTAGGAAGTTTGGTGTTTTTTCTTATGCCAGATGAATGTTTATGAAGATTATTAAGATTACTTAAAGAAAGGCTCGATTTCTGGTACACACAAACAATCGAACCCTAGACCACTCATCTGAATTACGTTGAAGAACTGACTCTGATCTGATACAGTTGTGTTACTGATTCAAAACGCTGTTTGTATAGCAAACATCTAAAAACACTTTTGTGTTATTTATTTTTTATTGATTTCTTATTGGGTATACAAATTAATTTTATAGTTATTATATGACTGCAGTTAAAGTATCCTAAAACAAGCCTTCGTAATCAAAGTAGTGTTTAGGAGGCGGTCACACGGGCGAACAGTGATCCTAGATGTTGTCTCCTTGCGAGTAGGTAGGCCTATTGTAATATAACATTTGAACAATTTAAAAGCGAATCTCATAACTTTAAAATAGGCATAGTTCTTAAACAAATAAAAATAAAGACACCTAAGAGTTTCAATCTCAAATGTAATAAGGATATGTAATGCAATGTTGTATAGTTATTAAAACGAATTATGTGTTATTAAAGAACTCTTTTTGTTTCAGGTAAATGATTGTCAAACCAATTCCTGCATGTAGGAAGAAGACCTTTGGGTATGTATCCTACATGTATTAGAGTGGTAAAATTACGTTTTATACTGTAGAGTGCACTTACTCTATATAATATTGAAAAAAAAACTGTCCTGCGATTTTCAAACGTATAATTATCTAAAACAATGAATGTTTGATAACATCGAAGTTAAGTGATTACTGTATACAGGATGTCTTTAAAGTCAATCACCAAACTTCGTAATATGGTTAGTTGGGTCAAAAATAGTAAAAAAGTTCATTTAAAGGTGTATCGTAAAATGCACATTTTCCTAAATATTCGCCATTTTGTATACTTCACAAAACATTTTATATCTCAGACGTTTTTCAACCAATTGCTTTTAAACTCTACAAAAAATATCAGCTTGTTAAAATTTTAAATTTCAAACTGTCGGTCATTTAATATTTGAAGGGTGCAGGGGAAGAACGATCAAACTCACAAAAAGTAAAGTTTTCAGGAGAGCGTTTTTAAAATTTAAAGAGTCATATAAGTATGATAACATATATCCATAGTAATGTTAATGTGCTTAATATTTAATTTTACTGGTTGTCATTTTATGATTGAAACAACAAAAATTTGTTTTTTTAACGGTGATTTTAACGGATTTTGAGGGAATTTAACTTTGATTTTTAACGGACTTTGTCCGTTCTTCCCATGAACGCAGTGGAGCTTGACCGATATTCCCCTGCATACTCTAAATGTTTTGTTTTCTAGTGCGGAATCTGTTCGTTACTCACGTTTATAGAATGCACAAGGTTTTAAAACACGCTTAGACGAATCAAAATATACCGGTATTTCAATTTTTTGTATTTTTGGACTTTGATCGTTCTTCCCCTGCACCCTTCATTTGTAAACTTCGATTAGGCCTACGAAAAACTTTGCCATAAACACCAAATTTGTCAACTAATAAAAAATGTAGACATTTTAATTCCCCATCTGATGGCAACAAAATTATGAAAATCTGTTAATAAACAACGGAGATAAATTTAATAAGTATGAGGTTACACTATTATTGCCACTCCGCGTAGTTGCCTACCAATGTTACAATTTATTTAGCGCAACAATGGTGGCAGGCCCGCTCTGGGGTGATGATGACACAAAAGTGTCATCGGATAGGGAATAAAATTGTCTACATTGTTTATAATAGTTAAAAAATTGTTTTAATGACAAGGTTTTTCGTAATTAAAGTTTAAACATTTTAAATGACAACCATTTTGAAATTAAAAATTGTATCAAGTTGATATTTTTTGGAAATTGAATATTTACTATCTCAAGTTTCAAAGCAATTGGTTGAAAACGTCTGACATATAAAATATTTTGTGTAAAATACAAAATTGTGGATATCTAGGTAAATATGCATGTTAGGACGACATACCTTCATATGAACATTTTTGCTTATTTCACCCAACTAAGCATATTATGAACTTTAAAGACACCCTGGATATCAAACATTAGCTACTGAATTAATCTCACTACAATACAGCGGTATGCAAGATTTAATAGAAGAAACAAGCTTTCAAGCCTACAAAGAAAATTAATTGGTTTTGTGGTGTGAAATTGGTTTTTCAAGACACAATATGGGAGGTCTCATCCGCAAGTCCTTGACCTCTCAAATTGGCGTCGTGCTGCTTTTGAGCGGCCGCGCTCCGCGCTTCTCGTCGGATCAGATCACAGGCCCTTATGGACGGCCTATTGACGTTTTGTTTGAATATGTTCAGTGTAGTAGATGTATTCACCCCATAGTATTAAAACCCGAGTGACTATAAAAATTATGCCCTGTTAAGTTATGCAACTGTTACATTAAATTTTCATTTGATTTTAAGTTTATTTCTTTTTTTTTTCTGAAACTTGCACATATAAGTAGTTTTTCTTTTCTTGCAATAGCTAATTGATGTCATCGGCACCTACGGTTTTAACCGGTTGTAACCAGTCCACAGACCAGTCTGATGAAAATGTCGGTAACTATGGTTTGCACCCACAATCTAATAGGCCCCCTTCCTCTATCGTTCAAATAAATTTCATAGCTTGAATAATTCATATAAACGTGAGCAAAACAGTATTACCATTGACTATGTACACTAACCCGAATGGTATTGACGATTAAGGTGAATACCATGACAAGCAGAGGCAATTAAATTTAAAACACCTGTTATTTTGCAGTAGGCCTAGTTAGTTTGTATTGCATACAAACGTTGTTAAATTGACCACGAAAAGTAGCGTGAAGCAAGAAGCAAAATATACTAAAAATATAAGTGAAATTCTGTAAAAATGATATTAGCAAAATTAACTTGTAGTGTACAAAGTCAATGCTTGTACTTAACTAAGTTTTCAATTAATAAAAGATTTAAACCAAACCCAAAACAAGAAATAGTTTAAAGGTTTAAACCATTTTATGACCTGTCCTACTCCAAGAACAAGGGCATTTTCTATAACATTTGTGGGCTCATATAAATTACAAAAGATACATTACAACATAGCCTACATGTAAACCTACATGTCGCGGCCGCGTTAGGGCAATAAGAAAAATTGTCCCTTTCCCTGACTCACTCAGTCTAAGGTAAATTTCTTTTTGTTTCGCTATACTCAGAGGTGCTTCAATGTGAAACTACTAATAGTAAAGAGAACGTAACACAGAAACATGGTAAAAAATTTTAAACAATGCCACCAACAAGATTTCATGGGGGATTAAAAGTTAAGCTACAGTATGTTATTCTATTCGAAGAAAACTGAAGCCGAACGGTAAAGCAAGAATAGAGTGTATATCCTCAGCTCAAATCACATACCTACCTACTAAATTTACTGAATATATTAGCAGATGGCGATTTTACTTCGTATTTGTTAACATTCAATAATCGCTTCCTCCTCTCCCCAAATGGAATGTCTATCAGATAAAGCAAAAGATGAGAAACCCTATGGGCTGAATTATTTTTAGTAAAACAAATTTCCCTGTTCACCTCTTTAGTAACATTCTGAAATTGATCCAGTATAACGAATCTTGACGTCAGTAAGTAGAAGATCAAGTCGTGTGCTGGGTGGGAGGGGGAGAGGGAGGGGGAGAAGCAAGGGTCCACAGGAAGCCGTGATCAGTCGGCGGATGCCGACCCTGGAACAAATGAAATGATTGCATCGTCAAATGCTGCCAAATCATATCAGCCTGAATAACAGTTCTTGAGCCAAATCAAATGACTGCGGGTCAAATGCTTGTTATCCCCATCCCCTACTCGCGTGCTTGGCAATCGTTGTGAATGTGAACACTTCTCTAGCGACATTTTCCACAGGTGGTATTCAATTGTCTGCATGTCCAATTTATGAGATTTACTTTTAGCATATTGTTGTAAGGAAATTTGATTAATGCACCAAGATTAGCAAACGCATAGTTTAAAAAATCTATACCTAAGCAACTACTGTAGGCCTACTGTTCAAGACTTAAAAAAATGTAACCATCACATTTGAGCTTAATATTGACCAGAATCCAGTAATACTGATCGTACTTAAAACTAATTCTGCTCGCTTTCAGCAAGTCAATGATGTGTAGTTGCTTATTTACTCTTTTCCATTAATAGAAAAACCAGCTATCCTCCTATTGCATATGCGATAAAAAATCCCTTCACACAGTATTAGCGAATTTCCTTTAGAAATAAGCTATTACCGTCGTTTTCATGGGAGCTGCCGTTTGTATCGATGTAGGGACACCTCTGCGATTACATAATTATATATATTATCTTGTGGCTTTTTATGTGTACTTTCTGGATACGTAGTGATTATTTGTCGGTAACACATTTAAAACTGCTCAAATAATGATTTACTAAAAAATTTAACATGGGCTTATATGGGAAATAGAATTTTCAATTTTGAGTGCTTGTGAACACGATAACTAGTGCAAAAATCGTCTGATCATCATGAAATTTGGTACAGGCATGTAAAGTTAGATTCTCTTGGACGAGTTCGTTAACCAGTAAGATCTGCCCAACTTCAGTAGGGAAAGTGGGGGATTTTACACACACTGGGGATTTTTTTTTTTGCACAAAAGTGGGTTTTTCCACTTTTCACATAGATATTTTTATTTGATTACCTTTTACAACAACAATTTGGTATGTTTAATTATTGCTCTACGTTCACTGGTTACCGAGATATTAGCGAATTTCCTTTAGAAATAAGCTATTACCGTCGTTTTCATGGGAGCTGCCGTTTGTATCGATGTAGGGACACCTCTGCGATTACATAATTCTATATATTATATTGTGGCTTTTATCGAATTTCCCTATAGGGAATACGCTATTACGGTAGTAGTCATGGTAAGACCTAAGCCCCGGACCATGATACTTTTTCGTTTTGAGGTCCCTAGAAGCCAAAAACACCGTTCGTTCAAATTGATATATATGTATATACATATATATATATATATATATATATATATATATATATATATATATAATTGCCTGTTTTTAAAATTTTGGTAAAAACAAATCAATTGTGCATAGTCCAAAATCATATGTTAATGTTTGTTTATTTATTTGTTGTTTGTTTGTTTATTATTCAAATTCATTCTTTCTACCTTCTGTGCTTGAAAACGTTTGTATTAAAAACGAAAATTAGCAAAAACTTTCTCATTCATTCATTGTTCTATCTTATTAATTTTTATGTATTTTAGATAATATATTATCTAGATTAATATATTTAGAGATATATATATATATATATATATATATATATATATATATATATATATATATATATATGTATGTGTCCGTGAACACGATAACTTTTGAAATTAACCTCCGATATTGTTGAAATTTGGTGCAGGGGTGTATTAAGCCAGCGTCTGCTAGGTTGAGTTCGCGAACCAGAATGATCGGACCATGGGAACGGGGTTTTGTGGGGTTTCAAAAGGGTAAAAAATCGGTTTTTGGCTTTTTTTACTTTTATTTATAAAATTCAACAATTTTAACTTAAACCATTTAAAAGAGGTCAAAAAAACAAACAATCTAGTATTTTGAATTTTTTACCTAGCTTAAATGGTTATCGAGAAAATCCAAAAACTGTGTTTTCCATGTTATTCTTATGGGAAATTAACAAAACCTTCTATATTGCTTATTTATTGACATATCTTGATAAAATTTGGTAAGTACATTCATTCGGAAGCGTTTAACTTATATTTGCTTAGAAAACCCATATGGCGGCAAACCTACGTACTTACCCCTATGGGGTTTATGGGGAAAATAAAAAGAACACCATAACCGGATAAAATTTGGTATGTACATTCCATAGGTTGGGTTTAACTTATATTTACCAACAAAACCCATATGGCGGCAAACCTACATACTCTCATCCCCATGGATTTTATGGGGAAATAGAAACTATACCAAGATTCCATTGGAAATTCGCTGAGTACGCAGGTCTGCTGCGACGGGGGTATTTTTTTCTTGAAAGCGTTTTATCCTCTCTGCAGGGAAGATTATTCCTCGAAATCTTTAAATTAGAACGATCGAACGAATTTATCCTACACGGTTAAAGGAAAATCAGTGTGCCTACGGATGAAATCTACCGTTATTCATCGTTGGCCGTGGGGACCGTTAAATTATCGTTGGATAATTTGGACTACAATCTCCAAAGATGGTAGAATTTTTTTTTTAAAGCTTTATTTATAAAGCTAATTTTATGAATGGCAATGTAATGGAGCCGTTTACGAGTTTCCGCTACAGTACGCTATTGCAGCCACAGACGCACAACGTCCTATCGACGGCCTTGGCAGTGGCGATAACGCCATCCGAGACCTTTAGCTTCAGCTAGCCCGAGCTGCAGAGATAACATCACCGTCTCATCTCATCCGAGCTGCCCACTCTCGCTTGGAACGTATTTTCAGTTTACATCAGAAATGTGAAGTTTAGATAACGAATTTACATCGCAATAGTTCAAGAAAAGAGAGGTTCCGTTTAGGAGCATAAAATTTTATTATCTTTTTCAGTATATTCCGTAATATTAAAACATAAAATTTTTTCATAGTTTCTTCACTATCTGATAACACCTTTGATACAAAGGGCAGCGAAATTGTAAACCTTCATGTTTGTTCCACCAGATATAAAATTCCACCAGATTCCACCAGATATAAAATATCCAGGGATATTTTAAATGAAATGAAACAATACACGATTGAAAATTACTCTAAAAAAGATGATCGTACTTCAAAATTAAGAACATTAGGTTATCATAACAACTATTCTATACGTAATAATTGTTACGAGGTGGCCCGTGCGCAAATTGCGCATTTTATGATTCTGTATGAGAGAAAATTACCTAAAGTACATGTATGATGGTTATGAAGTGACAGAGATCTATTTTTGTTTACTATCTGGCTTTAAAATTAACTAGTAAACGTGTTGCTCGAAATCGAGCAATTTATTTTAATACAATACAAATGTTAGGCCTACTTTTATCTCTAAATCATTGACGTCCGACCATTCCAATATTGTAAATATCTGCGATCACCAAAACTACACGTATTTACTGCTGATTATTAACAGATGTTTAAAATGCTTTATTCAATCCCAATGTTATTTAAATGGGAAATTTTGAGATTTCAATTGTGGATAACGCCTTTATTTTCTGTCAGATTCTCATCAGTTTTTGGCGGAAACAACTACAGACCAAGCCCTATCCAACGACACCAAAAACTTGAAAATCGGTTGAAAATTGTAGGAGGAGTTCTCAAGACAAAAAGCCCTTAGCGTATTAAATATTAAGGTAACCCTTAAGGTAGCATTCCTAAGCGACGACTCTAACGACTCCAGTCGTACGGCTGTAGCCCATAGAAATATAAACAGTTTACAGTTCCATGCTGTAGCCGCGCGACTATGACTCACACTGCTTCGCATGTAGGAATAGCACAAAAACATAGCTCCAGTCGTCGCGGCTGAGACGACTAGACTGCTCATGCAAGCAGTTTAGTCGAACGGCTCGAGCCGCCTCACTAGAGCCGCTTCCGTCGCTAAAACATGCGAAGCAGTATGAGTCATAGTCGCGCGGCTACAGCATAGACCTATAAACATGTTTATATTTCTATTGGCTACAGCCGTACGACTGGAGTCGCTACAGTCGTCGCTTAGGAATGCTACCTTTAGCGTATTAGATATGAAGGTAAGTTTAATCAGCTGTTAAATGACAATTCACCTTAAAGATCTTGTGATAAAAGTTGGTCAACATTTAAAGCGCCCTCTAGAAATAAATCAATGGCCAGGGGGGCGAAGCCCAAAACGATAATGACCTTTGTAATTACGACTCGCCCACGCGCTATATCCTAAGCTTTAAAATGACACCCCAATCTTAAAAATCGGTTCAGTAGGTCGAGAGAAAAACGGGCGTATAGAAACGAAACCCTTATAGAAATAAGAAGATAGATACGTTTTTATGCAATTTAAATTGTAGCGGTATTTAATACAACTGGTTGTTTATCTTGTCATAACATTTCAAATAATAATTGTCATAATAATTTCAATTGAGCTTAGAAAGTTCCACTACACTTTGCTTAATAAGAATCCATTACAATATTTGTTCAGTTGGTACGTTAAGGTATACTTTGTTTAAAGTTCATTGTTGGTGATGGTGAGTAAATGTTTTTGTTTAGTAAATTGTTGCGGATATTTTCCATCACTGATTAGTAAATTTGAAACTGGTGGTGAATTTTGTTTACTAATCAGTGATGAATGAATGAATGAATGAATGAAAATACTTCTTTATTGAGGCGAGTTTAGGGCCAACATGCCCTTTCTTACAACTAACCTCTTAACTAATAAAACAAACAGAACTTTTTACTAAAAACAAAAGAAAACTTACTGACGATTTAAAATAAACAATAATCACTAAATAACTATACAAAAGCAAAATAAATAAAACAAAATTAAAAACATCTCACACACTCACACTCATTCCCTGCTACACCCAGGCCTAACGCACGCCCTCCCGCCACGCCCCGGTCATCCGGCTAAGATAAAGTTGTTTCAGAGCCACCATCAGCCGGGATTGGTTTTCTATTGATTTGATGGGTATGGGTAGGGAGTTCCATAATCGGCAGGCAGTCACGGTGAATGAACGGTTAAAAACCGTGGTTCGGTGCCGGGGAATGCGAAGAGTTGACGAGCCAGAGCGAGTATTTCTTGCACCTCCCCCACCCACAAATTCGAAATTGACAGCAAGATAATTTGGAATCCCGGAATTGATAACAGAATGAGTAATTTTGATAATGCGAATCTCCCTTAAATCAGAAAGTTTTAACAAAGAACATTGGATGTAGTAAGGCGTGACACGATCGTCCCGTCGAAGATTGAACAAATAACGAATGCAATAATTTTGTGCTCTTTGTAATTTTGTTTGCAAGGCCACAGCCATGTCACTAATTACGGAGTTACAGTAAGAGAAATGCGGAAAGGCAAGTGATTTGATGAGTAGTAGTTTGATGTGAAAGGGTAGAAGTCCTTGAAGTTTCTTGAGCGTGTGAACAGTCGCAAACACCTTTTTACATGTGTTCACAACTGTGTCAGTCCAGTCCAGAGTGTTGCTGATGATCAACCCAAGACTATTCACTTTGTCGTAGTAAGGTAGTAAAGTGCTGTCAACAGTAAGCTTGGGTGCAGTGTTTAGGTCAATTCTGTGAAGAAGACGAGGGTGACCAAGAATGATTGGCTTAGTCTTGTCAGGATTCAATTTGAGCCCGTTTTTGGCTGCCCAAAGAACAATGCCGTCAATGTCGTGGTTGATTCGAGTGATAGTTTCATTCAGTTCGCTGACTTTAAAATGAGCATAAATTTGTAAATCGTCAGCATAAGAATGAAACTTTGAGTGAAGTAAAACTGCAGAAATGTCGTTTGTGTAGACTGTAAATAGTAAAGGTCCAAGTATCGAACCCTGTGGGACTAGTAGTGGGAAAAAGCCACTTCTAAACCGGAAGTGACGTCAGCTGCCAGGGCAGCTGCAGGGGTCAGATGGTGTCAGCTGCCAGGGCAGCTGCAGGGTGCAGATGGCGAGAGCATATGCCCTGAATTTGAAGTAGAATTGGGCATGAATTAAGAGTTAGTTCAAAATTGAAATTCAACAGTTATAACTGGAGCCTGGAAAGTATGTCAAGGTCATTCAGAGTAAGTTTTAAAAAAGCCTACCCAACTACTACCAGAAATAGTTCAAAGTTGAACTAGTTGGTGATAGTGGGATAGGCTGAAGTAAATTTTGAATTTTATTTGTGAACATATAATTAATGTGCAACAGCAGAGTTTAAACAAGTTGAACTTTTGTGATGAACTACAGAGTTGTAAATGCAAACACCAACGACGATGAGAAGGTAAACGCAGAGTCCCCAGATGATGTATTTGAAAAGCTTGAACAAACGTAACATTTCGAGTTGGTTTTCCCGTTCCATTTCCAATCGTTTAATTTCCAATTTCAATTTATCCTCTTCCATTCTAGTTATGAAGGGAACTTCATCCATCATATCCATCATGATTTTGTAGTGTTTGAAATTTTAAAACAAGTGATGTTGATAGTTCAAAAGTTGAAGACGGAATGAGAAGTGAAAGCGAGAAATGTTAGTTAAATAAAGAAGTGGTGGGGGGAACGAAGAATTACAAAGAAGTGGTGGGGGAAATATTTTGCTGTTCATTATTACCATCAGTAGTGTCAGATGGTGCAGGAGTTAGATTTAGTAAACTGTCTTCGTCCGAACTTTCAATCTTATCACAAATAGGACAATCGTATGTTATTTCCAAATTCATTTTGATGGTTGTAAAATTATCTACAAGTTCTTGTAAAATATTAAAAATGTCTTGTAACTCTTCTTTAGAATTTATTTCAAAACTAGAATTCATTCGGGCCAATGGAGAGTTGTTCATTATTGGAGAGTCGGTGATGGAATGAGGATCGGTGCATAGGGAGGGGGCTTATATAATGGTGACCTTGAGCAGGCGTCTAGGGAGGGGGGCTGTCTAGGGAGGGGGCTTTTATATAGGGAACCTTGAGCTTATGATTGAATAAAACGTTTAGTTCTTCTTCTCCATCTTTTAATTCAATTATTTGAACCGAAGTAGTTGTTTCATCTTCTTCACTTGATGAAGAAAACAATTCACCAGGATTTAAATATTGAACTACAATTCTGAACCATCTTATAGGATATTCGTCAATGACAGAAAGTAAGTTTTGAAACAATTCTTCCATCTCCTCCCTGTCAGTTATTATATGTTCAAATTTGATAAATTTGTTTTCCATGTTGTTAGTTAGAGTGTTGGAAGTGGAATGATTTAATATTATATAAAAATTAGAACTAGTGGTGGGGGAAATCTCAAGGTCATCCAAATGAAGTTTTAAAAAAGAGTGTAAAACTGAAATTACACATTCGATGGTTCTACAGGATCGGAATACCAATCTGACCTGTATTTACATCTTTTTATCATATGTGTACAAAAATCATCTTGATGAGAATTGGTGCGTTGACAATGAGCAAGATCTAGAGGGTGAAATTTGAAACATCTTTGAGGACAACATGTATGAAAATATCTTGATTTATAAAATTTGAAAGTTCGCAATTCCGGTGGTGGTAGTTGTTTTGTTTTGCATTTGCAATAACAAGATCCGAAGAATTCACATTTAGTACAAGCTAACCCATCCACCATCATTGGTCCTAAATCTGTACACTGTTGTTCACAACAGTAACGAGGTTTGTACTTGTATTTTTGCTCTTCCATGTTGACGCTGCGGAGTCCAGTGAAAGAATAAGAGTGTATAGTGTTGAATAGTGAGTTTTATGTACTGTGAAAAGTGGTGGGGGTAATTTCAAGGTCATCCAAATGGAGTTTTAAAAAATTATACCTTACAAGTGTAAGGATTATTAAAATTTAGGAAGTTTGTTTCTCTTTGTTTTCTTCAGACTTTTTATCTTTCTCAGCTTTAGCCATAGCAACTAGTTCTTCTATTGATAGTGGATGTACTTCAGGGAATTTTAAAATTAATTTAGCTTGGTATCCTTCTTTAGCTAATACATCTATATCTTTAGTCATTTGTTCAACAGTGTTGTAATCTTTTCCATAGATTTTTCCATCAAGTTGAATCATCATTCTGTACAACATTTTCTTAAATAGGTCTTGTCGTGGTGAGAGCTAAGAAGCGAATGATTATTTATACAAGTATTACATCCTTTTTATTAACTCACATTGATCACGTGATTCTTTAGTTGTAGTTTTGTCTGTCAAAAGTTATTCAACATTGGTAATACTTTTGGAACTTGATGTTATGTTGACCAGTTGGCGATGAAGAAGTTGTAGGTTGTGTAGAAATAAATATTTCATCATCGCAATATTTTGTTTTAGTGAACATTCTTGTATTAGTAGCACTAACATCAACAGTTAAGTGATAACCACCGGTAAGTAAAACTCGCATTTCGTTGGTTAAATCTTCGAGTTGTTCAAAAGTTGTTATGGTGTTAGTATCGTAAGATGCACACTTGACCTTTAGGGACATGTTGCAGTTTTATATTCAGGGATTAAGAGCGAGATGTGTACGGTATGAAAGGTAGCAGTAGACTGATGAATTTTGCAAGTACATTTCCCCTTTTATAATTATACAAAATTGGGTCAAGGTCATCCTGTGGAATTTTTAAAAAAAGCAACATATTGTAATGTACAAAGACATTACAATATGTTGCTTTTTTTATTTTTTTTTTTTTTTGTTTTATATCATATTTATTGAAAAAACAAATACAAAGAAATATTTACAATGTTATGTACAAATTAATCAGTAGTAGGTGTTACATGAATTGTAAGTTCAGTAGAGTTGTTTCCACTGGGTCCATGTGATACCAAATAGAGTGCGCCGGGTTGAATTATACGAAGATCTTCATTTTGAAGTAGTTGTACGAAGCGCTTTGGTAAGAAGATCTGAAATTTTGCTTCATCACCAATTGTATAAGGTGCCTCGCTCAAAGTGCAATTTATAGCATCACCTACTGAAGTTTCCATTTTCTTAATAGTATGAATGATGTAGTGTTTTTCTTCTTTTAGTTCAGAACATTTCTTTGTAGGTAGAATTGATGATTTAGAATGAGCGTTGAACTGATCAACTAAACTTTGAAGTAAGTTCTGTGATGCCATATTGATGTTGTTGTTAATCTTCTTGTTAATAAGAATGTCCGTCGGAGATGTTGTCTCTTCGGAGGTTTGAGTAATACTCATGCTGTGTCATGGTAGCGCTCTCACTTTTATAATCGACACTACCCCCACCACTGACACTACCCCCACCAGTTTGTTGAAGGAAATTATTCAAGCGGTAGGCATTCTTTAAAGCGCACTGCGACCTTCGATGTTTAAAACTTTTTGATGAAATACAAAGTTCGTTGAAGTAGCATTGGAAATCTTTATCAATTATTGCATTAATCACTTCGTTGCTTGTAAATGATTGTATCCAATTTGCTTTTTCCAATCCCCTTGTGTAGATAATTTTAAACTCTTTGCAATAATGATTCATAATGTGCGGCATCATGTTATAATTAATGAAACCTTCATCCCATCTTAAGTTGTGAAAATGTTTGTTCAACCATTTGTTTGTAACTTTCGCTTTAGTTGTTAGTCTATTAAATGGTACTGGAGGTTTGAACAAATAATGATAAACTACTGATGTGTTCATGTCCAAGATTACTAATTCTTTAATAATAAAATTACCATCATTTCCTCGGAAAGCTTGAAATTCAATTATACCTCTTTTAACTTCCATTATATGTGGCGCATTAGAAAACGAAACCCGTTTATTCATGATGAAGTCTTACTAACAACTGACTTAAAAATTGAATGAGCCGATGTTTATAACAGACAGGATTGTTCTTCTTCTTTCACTTCTTGTGCCACTTCATCAATATTAAAATTGGTGTGATAGTTGTTTAATTGTCTCCACATTTCAACTTCTTGAGGTATTCTATTAAAGATTGAAGTATCCACGGGACCGTATAAAATTGGAACAAATGGTTTTTTGTCCAATGTATCAATTAGATAGTCTTTAATTATTGCACTTGAAAATATTAGTTGTTTCAAATATCTGGTGACGGGACCGGTAGTACAACTTAAAGTGTAAAATTCTTCTTTAGTGAAATATAATTTAACATTATGTGTAGTTAAATCTCTGAAGCGAACAATTTGTCCTCCACGATGTTTTACTATATCAACTTCAATATTTGATTCCAATAAACTTAATCTTGTTCTTCTTCCAAATGTGTTGTTACTTAAATAGCACTCCAAAAGATGTAAATGTTTCATGAGAGATTCCCAAGTAGTTTCACTGAAAGTAACCATTTTGTTTCCATGATTTAAAATAACAATTGGTGAATAATCCATTGATTTTAAAATTCCAACTGATATACTTTTTGTCATGCATGAAGAAATTGGGTAGATAATCCGAAGAAATACTTCTGTTAAAATATTGGTTGTAATGTTAACTTCAACCTTCTTCCTTTTTACTTCTTTTTCAGCTTTTTCTTCTTCTCTCTTCTTATGTTTGTTGAATTTTAGGAATTCGTCCATTTCTCGTTCAACTTGTTTTTCTATATCTGAACTATTATCATCCATTAGAGGTGTATTTTCTTCTCCGTTAGTAGAATTCATCTTGCGAATGATGTTTCCCATACGACGGTTGAAGATAGAATGAAGTTTCTACTAATTATTTTCTCGCTTTTATATTTTTCGTAAATCCTTGAAATTTATACAATTACATAATTGTTTGTTTTCAACTTGTCTTTCACAAATGAAATTCTAACCTCAAAAATTAAAGCAGATAATTCTAACCTCAAAAATTTGCAGTTGTTGTACAATTCTTCTTAAAGTACATTCTTCACAATTCCGGTCAGCGGTGTGTAAGTAACTATTTTATCATGTAGAATTAGACAGTATGCCGAAGTTCCATCCGCTACTGGTTCTTCAAATTCCATTTCAATTTTTATATCCACACTTGATGATTTTACCGATTCATTTTGTTTTGAACAATCGATTACAATTATTGGAGCCTTGGAATAATACTGGTCAGGTGATAATAGTGGTGTATTAGTCTTTCCATAATATGATGATTGAAATCTTGCATACATATCGTATAAAATGGAAAAACGTTTATTGCTGAACATGACATTCAAATTGTCATAGGGAAAGAATTGAGAGTTTAGGAAAACTTTACAATTCTTTATTTTACAGTGATCAAATTGACCAGCATTTGCAGTGATAACATCTTTTCGCTTAGTTTGAAAACCGAGTATTATGTACCTTGCTCGTTCCAAGTAAGTTGATGTCTTGACGGTCCATGTTTGTCTTTCTGTCTGAGGTAGTGTAGGGTATTCATGAAATTCCCAACTTCGGAATGGCATCACAATATCACGGTCAGATTTTAACTTTCTCAATAATAGGATTCTATGTTCATCGGCCAATCTTACATGAGGTACTCTCCAAACAACTTTATCCAACTGTAGTTGCCATTCCAGTTTATCTTCCGTAGTTGCAGGGTCTGCAAGTATTAAGTCCTTATTAGTTGAAGATCTGAGTAATACTAATTCTTGTTTGACATTTATTATTACCCGTTTGTAATCTTCAGCGAATCCCAAAAGCAATCGTAAAGGTACATGAAAATCAAAGTGACCATTGGAAGCTGGTGTTATAGTGTCTTTATCGGGGGCAACCCATCCGGCAGTGACTATTGAATTCTTCTCATGCGGTGTTAATGATGTTAATCCTTTCAATGTCGTTGTTAAACCAACCTTTTTTGTTGAATCAACCGTCACCCCTGATATTTCATATCTTATTTCATCAAAAAGATATGCCATCGGGTTATTTATAAAAGGAACTGTTGAAGCAGTTTTTCCATCCAATTTTAATACCCGTCCTTCGATGTACAAGTAACTTTCACACGGTAAAGTGTAAATATCTTGTTGTTGAATGGGGATCCTTATTTCATCGTTATTTTTTAATTTTGATGAAGTGTAAGGGTTGTGCGTGTGATATTCCTTCTCCCATAGTGTTTCGTCGAACGTTGGTCCTTGAGATATATCCAGGATATCCATCGCTGTTAAGTTTCAATCCAATCTTCTGTAGAAAACGAATGTTTTCCGATGTTAACTCTTCCAATGTCGAGGAGCTACTGAGCTCCCGACTCTTCCGTTGCGGTTTAAATGATAATCCCATGTTGACTTTTATGTTGCTGCTCTGATGTGTATCCGTATAGTAATTGTTTCTCCTCTAAAGTCAACACTATGACCGTCTTGATCCAATATGTTCAGTACGATGTCTGAAATGAAACTGGTGTTTAACGGTAGGTATATCAAGTTTTGTGGCTTCTCAACAATTTTAAAACCGGGAGCCACTGTTGGATAAAATGTATGTAAAATATGTTGATTAACTCCATCTCTATACGATCCGTGTATAATGTTGCACGTGACATCAATACTATTTACTTTCAATATTGTTACAGTTGAATCACCTGAATGAGTAGTTCCAGGAGTTAAGATTTTCTTTTTTTTTTTCTGTAAATCCAAGTAAACTGCCAATCGACTGTTCCAAGCTGACATCAATATAATATTTTGAAGTTATTTCTGCTTTTAAAGTATTATTGTTTCCTTTAACGGTGATATTGCCTTCTCCGAGTTGTTTCTGTAATAATTGGTTTATATCATCAATTTCATAAGCTCCAGTAGGAAATGTAATTATTTTCAATTCTGAGTATTTTCCTGCAGCATCCTTAGTTTCATAATAATGTAGTAAATTGTTTTTTCCTTCTGTAACATTAGGAATTGAATTGTAGGTAGTCAAATCAAGTAATGCCGCTTCCCATAATCTTTCCTTGGATAGACGCAATGCTGGGAACAGCGTACTTTTCAATGTGGATGAATTTCCACTCAGTGACACTGTATACGATGACATCTTAAAGCTGACTGACACTCTTCGCTAGAAACTCCAAACATAAATGCCCACATATTTCAGTATTGTTAGGTTGTTCTCTTTTGTAATTGTAAAAAATGTTTTTAGAGTTTCGAAAATAATGTTGCAGTTCTTTTGGCGGTGGTAGATTGCCAAAACTGTCAAAGTAGTAAATGGTTTGTCCGAGTTTTTTATAGCATACCCAATGAGTGCCTGGACCATAGGTGGAATCCAAATTTACTATTCCAGTTTCATTTTTCCATATTTTAGTTGGTAATGCATCTTTCATAAAAACTCCTCGAAAGAATGGTATTTTCAAACATTTTACATAATCATTTAACTGATGATTTGTTAAGGCTTTATTTGGAATTATCAATTGATTCTTCTTATTTAGTACACATGGTATGGTCTTAGGTATAAACCTGCTCCGTTTTTTACCATTTGCCAAACAGAAGTCTTCTTTACACTTGCCTTATGAGTTCTACGACGTCCTTTTTTAATGTTTCCACCTCTTTTGGGAGCGCCTCTCTTTGCAGGTCTTCCTCTGCGACGTCTTCCACCACCTAACTTTGCTTTTGTCTTCATGGCTGTAGTTACTGCCCAAGCTGCTGCTTTTTCTGCAATATTTGCGTCACTTGATTTTACTCTTTGCCAAGCTTTTTCCGCTAGAATTTTATCTGCTATTGATCTATTTGTTGAATCTTTATACTTTGAATATGCTATATCGTGTTCTTTGCAAGCTTGATCTAATTTATTAATTCCAGGATCTCCTCTTGCTAAACGTTTTGCCAACTTAGTTCCAGGTCCACAATATTGATAACCTCCGGGCAGATGTAATTCGTATGGTAAAGCGTCTATTGCTCGATTTACAACAGCACCAATAGGTATCCGTCTAAGCAGGGATAACGCAGTTGAAGTTATACCACGTCCTCTCTTGTTGCTGTCTTGATGATGACTGAGTGATACGGCCTTCATTATGTAGTCTTATATAAACTGGTGTGTTTACTCCACAAGATACATTACATAAATGAATAAGTTATGTATAATTTTTTATATTTAAACACTTAGTTATTCAAATTAATTATATACTGATTTATAATTCTATTTTTAATCCAAGCTTCTCGTTCATCGGGTTGAATCATCACATGATTCGTTGTACTAGCTATATGATTATGGGTATCAATAAGTAAATTGCCCACTATTCTTATTAAACAATCTAAATTTACAGCATCTTTTGGATGTTGAGGATCATGTAATTGCATAATACGTTTATCATTACATGTGTAAGCTGTTGAATCACTTTTTGATGATTTTATGACTTGTCCAATAGTAGCAGCATCATTTGAATCTTCGCCTGGTAAAATATTAATTATTTTCTTCATCTTTGCATCATATTTGGTCCCAAAGTGTTTATCCCAAGTTATTGTTTGTTTCATTGTAACACAATCATTTGCTTCGTAACCAGGATAAATATCTTTTATTCTTCTATTACGACCATTGTATGTACCTAATGTACCACCAGTAGCAATTAATGTTTGCACCATTAGAGGTACATCTGTATCTTTTATACCAAATCTTCCATTTGTTATTGTTTTACGTCCTGCATCCCATTCATCATTATTTCCTTGCATTAAATTAAACTTTTCATTTCCATGTATAAATTTATCTCCCCGCTTTAACACGGCATCTTCATGTTTTACAAATTGGATGTTTCCTTTTTTAATTCTTTAGATAATTGTTCTATAGTAACAGCATCTTTTGGTTGAGAACCAAACTTTACATTTGTCAATGTTTTACCATGACAATCGATTTCATTAACATCTTGTAAAATACAGTTGTCCTTGATGTATTTTAGGTTTACAGCATCACCGTCTTCCTTTGGGTATCCAATGTCATTTATAATAAATTTATAAAAAGAATATCCATGTTCAGTTTTTTCCGGTATTATAGAATGTAAATATTCTTTATTAACTGAATCTTTATCATTTTTGGGATTTCCCACGTTGGTTATTCTATAATTTCCAGCATCATATGTTTGTCCATCTTTTAAGTTGTTACCCCATTGCAATTTTAAAGTATTTGAAAGTTCAGATGATAAGTACTCTTTAGTAATTGCATCAGAACCTTCAGTTGGTTTACCAACATTAATTAATCTATGTGATTCAACATCATAAGTATTCTTATGTAATTTTAATGATGTTGAAGTAGCTTCTTTTACTGTCTTCAAATTTGCTCCATCAGTATCTTCTTCTGGATCTTTAACTAGTTTTAAACGTTTATTACTTATGCTATAGTCACCTTCAGGTGTTTGCGGTAATCCACTTCTTTTTCTGTCTTCTCCAACTTGCACTCCTAAAGCGGAGTACCGTCCGAACTTGTCGACGCTCATGTTAGAACTGATACGTCTTATGCTTGCACCTCTTTTATATCCACGGACAATTATACGACTATACCGCGATTCCTAAGTTCATCAACTAGAGCCACCCATTCATTATTCAAACCTGTATGACCGGCTTCCATGGCTTCATGCAATAGTCTCATTCTATCAACCAATTTATTGATATCATTGTAGTAAATCACATTCGTATTGTATAGATTTTTCATCAATCCTTTACCAGATGTTGAAGTATCTCCTTTACTCTTTTTACCATGTTGTTCAAGAAGTGATAAATCCATAAGTGATAAAGATTTTCTTTTCAGTGGTTGTCTCACCGCTGGTGCAGTACGTAATGTTGGCAATTTTCGTGGAGGAAACAACTTTTTTATAACGATGTTATATTTTGTTGCACGTGAACGATTAATCATTGCATCCTTTGAGTAGTTTCTTTTATGAGCGTTAGTATTTTGTAGAATCTCCTTAAAAACACTTAAATCTTTGGATGAATATCTTAGTGGTATGTTTTTAAAAATTAATTCATATAATCCTTTTGTTCCTTTATATCTATGCTCACCAATAATGATGTAATCGTCTTGTGTTATTTCAAGCTTTGAATCGCCAATCTTCAATTCATTCCCATCAATTCTTGCTCCGTATACGTGTGATCTACTCAAATTCGGGTTTGATTTCATGTCATGTAGCATTTTCATTATATATTTTCTTCCAAGAGGTCCATGTTGTAATATATCGCTACTCAATTGAGTTAAATTTGGAATAGATTGTTCTGCTTCTGGTATTGGCTGTTCTTCTTCCTTTTCAACAATTGGTTCTTCTTCTTCTTTTGTTTCTTCTTGCTCACTAGCACTTGTATATGAATCATCATCTTCTTCTTTTTTTAATGCTTGTACTTCTTGTTTAGAAACTGGTAGTAAAACATCTCCTTCATAATGAGGTTTACCAATAGTTTCTGATATCTGTTTTAAAGGTTCCGTAATAGGTTTAAATGTAGTCTCTAGAAATTCTTCTCTTTCACTTAAACCCATCCTCAATGCACGATTCTTCATCCTAATAGAATCACTGAGTGATTTTATTTCTTTCAATAGTTTTTCTTGATTCACCATGTTTACACTGTGAAGTTCAACGTGTAACTAGATGTAGCATCGGTAGTTCAACGCATAAATACAAATTTATCCAACCCTATACGATATCTACCATTTTTAATATCTTCTTCCTTCATAATAACGAGAAAGCTATATTTCTCATTCCATGCTTTGCCACACATCTCTTTAAATTTTTCAAATGGCATATCCGCATTTACATGATCATTATATATATGCTTTAAATTTGTTTCATCTTGCTTGAAGATGATCAACATATTTGCATTGTCTCTTATAAGTTGTTTTGGAATTTTACTGTATGTTTGACCAATATAAATGCTATCAATATTATGATGTCTTCCCATAGCAAAATAATTCCTTATTGTGTCATGATTTTCACAAGAAACATCGTCAAATATAAAAATAGAAAATGGTTTTGCTTCATTCGGTTGCATAATTGTTTCACTGCATTAAACTTGTAAAAATTCACTTCAGGTACACTTGCAAGTACTTTATCCAATAATTGATATTTTGGTTGTTGCAATGATTTTGAAAAAATGTATATATTATTAAAACGCAATCCTTTAGGATTAGTTATAAGGTTAAAAACAACATTAGTTTTTCCACAATTTGAAGGACCAGTTATTAGACATCTTATCGTATTTGGTAGTAATTCACCATGTTTTCCATGATTTAACTTATCATTGTCAACTGTCAATTCATCAATGTTATTGATATTAAATCGATCTTTTTGTTGTACAATCTCCATCTTGTATAAAGGTTAAACACACAATGAGCTATTAAACAACTATACTAAGTCTTTTGAAGGAATCCAAGAGTCTTCACTTTTATCAAACCCTAACCACCGGACTTTAACCATATCCTTTTTCCTTTGTAAAATCTTCTCGACAAGATATACATCACCAACTGTTGATTTCAACAATTCGTGTCCGTAGAATCCACCTTGAAGTAATTCACCCTTGTTATCCTTTAATAAATAGGTTTCAGGTATAGTTGGTTGCACTTTATAAATTGTAAATACTTCATTAGTCCAATTTGGTAGATATCTTTTACTAAATACACCTTTGTATTTGCTTATACGAACTTTATCGTTGACCTTGAACTTCTTTGGTTGCAATTTTTCTAATTTCGGTGTTGTATTATTTTTAATGCGTTGTAATACAATTTTCGCATTAGCACTGTTTACCTGGATAGGTTTCATTCCAATGGTACGATGATATTTGTTGTTATACTGTTTTATAAGTTGTGGTAATATGTCATACCACACATATGATCCTCGTTTTGAAAATTGTTTATACATCGCACCTTTCAATGTTCTATTGAATCTTTCAATTATTGAAGCTTTAACTTCAGAATTTGTAGAATAATGATTTATTTGATATTTCTTCATCAAAGCTCTAAAGTCTTTATTAAAATATTCTTTTCCATCATCGGTCTGTAGATGTTTAATTTTAAATTTATTTCTTTGTATTGTGGTTTCCATAGCTTTTGTAACACTTTTACCAGTCTTATCCTTCAATGGTAAAGCGTCAGCTATTTTAGTAAAACAGTCTATAATTGTTAAAATATATTTAAATCCTTTGTTTAATTTACTGTGCGGTATCATTTCAATGAGATCAGCTTGATAAAGATCATTCATCCCTTTAATGATTGTACTTCTTCTTGGAAATCTTCTTCTTGCTGGTTTATGTAGTTCATTTACAATCTTGTCCTTCACACTTTCCATCTTCAGATGTTGCTTGTACACCGCATGTAAAAATACTGATCCATAGAATAGTTTATTCTCATTTATATAGTTTGAATATAGGTCAAGGCCAATTCATATTAGTGTAAAAAAGAGGGAACATGGCATTGGGCTTGCCATGTCCCCTCTTCTTTACGGAAAGGAAAAAGGAAGAAGGTAGAGGACGAAGAATAGGTTTACTGGTCGATAGGGTTTAGAGAGTAGTGGCCGAATGGTAAAGTATTAATTTTATCTTCTAAAATATGGCGCTTGTCATCTTTGTAGCTTAATGCCCACTTTGTTTGTTTGACACTAAATAGTTGATGATTATAACTTCTAATAGTGTTAAACGTTGCAGTTGTTTCAACATTTTCAAACAAACATCTTTTATAATGTTCAAACTGTACGTTCTTCTTCAGGAAAGAAGTTTTTATTCCTTTGGCCTTCTTCGTGACTTGATGTTCGTTCCTCTCGTTTATGTACAGTTGAAATGAATACAGTTTGGACATTAATGCTACAATTTCCATCATCGGCACACCATTTGTTTCATCTTTAAATTTTCCCAATACTTTCTTATTTCTGTCATAGTCGTAATTTGGATGATCCTTAGGATAATCGGAAAAGTCGAAATCATCTTTATATATAAAGGTGCGTAGATCTTCATACATGTCATTTGTTTTAATCCAGTAAATTAGTGCATCCGTGTCCATATATGCAATACCAATGTTCTCTCTTCCATAATAGTTAACCATCTTCTTATAATGAAACTCGTACATATGTGTTTTTGAAATATCCAAGATTGACATTCCAAGATACAAAGGACGATCCATTGTAACTGACTTCTTGTTCATGGAAATAACAACTAGATTTTCATTAATAATTATAGATGAACCAAAGTTTGGTTGTTGCACCAATTTCTGTAATTTTACTGGATCAGTTACCAATTTGATATCCTTATGTTTCCTTTTGTTTTCCAAAGTCTTGCCAAATATTGCGTTATTCATTAATTTGAAAAAATCTTTTTGAAAACTTGATGTAGCGGTGGCTCTTCTTCTTGTGTTGTTGTCGATGTAAGGTTTTAACCAACAAGATTGAGAAAATTGTAGTACTCGATTAATTTTTGTAATTCTCAATCCTAAGTCTAAAGCTTGTTGTATCATCCAGTAGTGTCCAACATATCGAGACTTGTCAGTTAAAGTCATCATTAATTTTGGCCATCTTCCAGTAGGGGAAATTTCAGTCTTAGGAAGAAGTGGTAAATCATAATGTTGATCATGAAGATGTTCAGGATATTCAAAATTAACATCAAAAATGTAACCAGTTTCACCATGCTTCGGTATATCCATTATGTTTCCAATCGATTCTGGATCTATCCATTTAAAATTATCATATGGAAGGGGATTCGACATTGCCCATCCGTATAAGTTATTTGCATCAAAATAACCCAGGAATGTTGTTGGTTTTGATGCATCATAATCTGGCAGATACTTGTTGTTCGCCTTGAAATGTCGTGTAACGCTTTGCGTCAATCCCCCTCGAACTCCTGACTCTAACATCATAACCATATCTATGTCAGTAAGAAGTTGTATTTTACAATTTGTTTCTTTCAACATAGCTTGCCATGCTAATCCAGGTGAAGTGTACGAATGAAGAGGGTCCAATCCATATGCTGCAAAACATGTATTTCTAAATTCTTCCATTATATCACATAGTAAAGTTACATCCAATTTAACATAAAAATCTGAATATTCTCCCAATGTTCTAAATCCTAAATCGTTCCATACTTTACATGCATGATCATAGTCCTCTTGAGATATGTCCATGTCATAAAGTTTACTTTTGAATTCTTCTTTAGCCGGAAGTGATGTTTCATTAAATCTTTCTAAACTGTCTATGTAATCATATGGAAACACACCTTTCCGAAGTACCAAATCCAGTTTGTCGTTATTTACAATCTTCTTTGTTTCGATGAAATCTTGTTTCCTTAAATTTTCTGAAAGTTTGGACAAACTCGACGGCATAAATCTGTAGGAGTCCAAGAATCTTAGTTTCATGTTTCCAACTTCTTTGGAAAAACTTATGAACTTTTCTGAAGTTTCAGCTAACACATCGATTTTACCGTCGTCTCTTCCTAGTTCAGGTATTATAAAATGAGCATCGTACCCACTGAGGTTATGCAGAACCACAGGAATAAATAGTGGTAAACGATAGCTTAAGTTGCATTTATTACAAGCAGCACCCCTGTAATAACCTGTGAGGTGATCGTGATCTTTAACTTTATAATTCTCAATAGTAAAATCATTTTTGCATAAGAAACATCGAGTTGCATTTTCATGTTGAATTTCTTCTTCTTCCTCCATCGGTTTCATTGGTACAATATTTGTATATAATCTTTGTGCATTTCCAGCTATTGAATATAAGTGATCAAGAAATATTTTTTCTACATTTTCACCACGATATATTAGAGGTTCTGAAGTTAATCCATATCTGTTTAAATGTTCTTCTGATAATGTTGATTTAACCATTAAACAAAAACTGTTTGGTTTGTGCATTTGATACTTGACACTTTTTCTAGCTTCACAATTTTCATCTTCAACAGGAACAAGTGTTGATTCAAAGTCCGCATACACAACTAGAGGAATACGGTACTGATGATGAACCTTTTCAAATGTAACAAATGCTCTGCTTTCCGAAGGTAAAATAATCTTTGCTTCATAATTATTGTTACATAATCTTTTGTGCTCTTGTAACCATTCTCTTGAGTGTAGCCCATCTCGTTTAAAATTGAAACATCTCTTGCAAATTAACTTTCTGTGTCGATCTTTAGAAAGCTGCTTATTAACAAGACGATCAAATTGCTTTATGTACACATAGTGAGACACATCTCCTCGCGTTAGTAGTAGTAAATCCGTATGATCTGGTAGCTCTTCTTTTGCAATACGTAAAGGATACACTTTGTTTGAACTATCTAATGCAAAAACATTGATAGACGTACCAGGATTTTTCTTCTCAAATTTTGATATATCTTTCAGTGATACAGGATAAGTGATTCCTTGAAAATTGTATCTAAATCTTTGATTTTCATATTCTTGGTTAGGTCTATTCACATGAAGTGGTGGTACAAATTTAGCTGTCATTGCATAACGAAAACATTCATTGTCTTCATTTTTAACATTAACACAAGATTTTGTATTTTCAATTCTTTTTGGTAAAGGAATGTAACTAGATCCCATTAGTCCATATCCATGTTTGTGAACTCTTATATCTAATACTTCAATACTTGTAAGACTCCATCCGGATCCTCTTCCTTCGTGTTCCTGAATTTTTGTTAATATTTCTTCTATACAATTTTCTATTATTGAATCAATGTTTGAACTTTCCATAATGGTTCGGTTTTTTGTTATGAATCCTCTTGGTGATAATTCTTCTTGTACATTTATAAACATAGCTTCTAGTAGTAAACCAAATTTAAGAAAGTTTAATCTTTTCAATTCTTCTTTTAAAATTTTACTTACGATTGGTTTTGCTTCTCTAATAAATTCTTCTAGCTTCAAGTTTTCATTTTGAATCTTATGATGCATTACTACTTTACCGGGTAATGCAAATACTTGTAGATTCGGTAAAGTAGTTGAAGATGTTGCTATTATTTCATCTTGTTCTTCTTGTTGTTCTTGTTCTTCTTGTTGTTCTTGTTCTTCTTGTTGTCTTGTTCTTGTTCTTCTTGTTTTTCTTCTGGGTTGTTGTGAATTAGTTCTTTATGACAGTCTAATAGAATTTCATCGTGAAACGATTCCGAACATTTATCGCAACGATACATGTTGAGATGTTTACTCTTCGAAATTTTGCCAAGAAATGAAATAGGCTCTCGCGTTCCTCCTTTTATAACGGTCCCCCCACCACTATTTCATCTTCTTCACTATACAAGGAAATCAAACTTTTTAAATAAAAATATTAACCTTCAACAAACTAATTGTTCATTCGTGTTCTTTATTCCCATTGGAGTTTTAGTATATACTTCTTTATATTCAAGCTTTAACTAACTTTCCCCCACCCAACTAATTTTAGTTACTTTTAAAACCAAACACCTGCCCTCCAAACATCTATTAGGACAGATGTTATGGGACAGATGTTGAAAGAACAAATGTTAGGGTGGAAATGGCTAGAGCACAGGCACTTGGTTAAACTAAATTAGCACATAAATTAACTAGAGTTGAACTAAAAATTCGCATAAATTAAAAGTTAGTTCAAAACTAAAATTCGACAGTGTTAAGAAACTCTAACATTTGAACAAGAATAAACATTAGTTCAAAACTGAAATTCAACAGTGTTAACCAAATTCTAACAGTCGAACAAATAGGTCAAGGTAATCCAATTTTAACGCGAGAACGAGGAATAGAGCACTAAGTGGCATGTTAGTCCATTACCACAAAGTGATCTATTCCTCGCTCTCTATTCTACATCTACTTTTTTCAGTTTACTTATTTATATTAAAATGTTCAAATTTTACTATGTAGAATGTCCATTCTTTCTCTTCAACTCTTCGATTGTTTTTAGCAATTGTAACAAATATTCGTTAGTTTTCACCAAAGTCTTTAGTTTGCTACATCCAATTTCAATGGAAGGTATTATAAGTTGTAATTTTATAAGTTCAATCTTTTCTTTCTTGCGAATTTCTTTCTTTATTATATTATTCCTTATTTTTGCTGAAGATTTAAACTCCATGTTGTTTCTGCTAAAGCCACAATAATAATAAAAGTCTCTTCAAACAACCTGCATTTATACACATTCCCCCACCACTTTATAATCCCCACTCCTTTCCCCCTCTTCTTTATATGTGGAAGGAAGTATTATAATTAGATTCCTAATATTTCTTTTCCTTCTTCACTACGTGGGGGAAGGGTAATTTGTTATTACACTAGTTGTGCAAGAAAATAGCCGCCAGTGTCCACACCTTGTTCGTAGCACTCCATCATAGATTGTGCCCACTGCAACATGCGGTCTCTGTCATTTGGTGTGACAAGGAAAGAATGACTATCACCATACAATATAAAAGAGTCAATTCGTACATAACATCCTGAGTCCAACCATTTATTAGCTTCAGCCATAAACTTTTCTATTGTATCAAATGGAAATTGTGGATCAATTGCTATGACTTTACGTTCTTCACTAAGTTCAACAGTATAATCATCATCGTCCTCATCATCTTCACTTTCACTGTCGTTACTTAAAGTGTCTTCAGATTGTTCAAAAACATCAGAAATTTCAGAAAAATTAAAATTTTCATTCAGATGAGGAGGCATTTTGAAGCAAGAAATATTATAAACAGCAGAGACGAAACGACAAGAGCGGCGTGTAGAAGAAAAATGAAGGGGTGACCAACGCTCGCTCCGCTTTTATAATAGTATGCAAATGAGGGGTAGGTGCTGACCATGACCAGTCATCGACCCAAAGGAGTGGGGAAGTACTTTTCTTACTACTTGGATGGAAGTAGGTTAGTAGGTCACGAGACTTAGAGTGTTAAAAAATAATGGGGGAGAAACACGACGCTATAACGCGTTGTGTTTCTCCCCCAGTATTTTTTTAAGCAATAATTTGGAAAAAGCTATGTGAATTTACTTGCTACGCCCCCACCTTGTAATACCATCCAGTTTGTGTCTGAGGAGATAGTCTTTAGAGTCTAACTCATAAACGGATTTCTCTTTGCGCAAGGATTCAATCACTTTAATATTATATCTTACGCCGTTACAAGTTGCCAAAATGTGTTCGTTGTCAATAACACTTTCAAAAAAATAGACACAACCTCTCTTAAGCCTATTTCCTTTTACACCAATAATTTTGGATTGGTATTCAACAGTGGGGGTTTCTGTCACTTGTAGTTCAGAAATGTGTTTTACGACATGTACACGGCAAAAACTTTCGTTTTTTACACATTTCCTCCCACAAGGTGATCCTTTCTTAATTCCCCTAGTAAGCATTTCAGGGCAAGTAGTGGGACGGCTAAATGCCCTACGACGCTGTTCTTGTAATAATTGAAATTGCTCTGAAGGAGCGGGTTTAGGAGTAGGTTTAGGAGTAAGTTTAGGAGCTGGTTTAGAAGCTGGTTTAGGAGCTGATTTAGGAGATGATTTAGTAGCAGGTTGAGAGGATTCAGTTTTGTAATAGGTATGATCTTCAGGTGTACTAAGTGGTGGGGTAGGAGGCAATGGTGATAGTGGGATAATGGGTGTGCTTAGACGATGAACAATGGTTTCAACGGAAGGGGTATTAGGATGGTGGTGAACTGGCTTCTGCGGTGGCGGCATAGTAGTTGATGGTGGTGCGGAGTCCTTTGAAGGCGAAGGCGGTGAAAAAATACTACGAAGTCTAGAAGTGTTAGTTGGCGGAAGAATAGCTCCAGAAGTTGAAGGTTGAGATGCAAGTCGATTCTTGTAGCAATCAGGAAGGTTTTTGAGGCGAAGAGTTTTCTTAGGTGCAGGAACAGCCGTAGTAGAAATAGAAGTCGAAGTAGAAGTTAAAGTAGAAGTTGTAGTTTGCAGAGATAACATGGTTGTGGCTCCAAGTTCGCAGCGTAACGTCTGGAATCAGAATGAAATGTTAGCCGCAGTCGGTACGTCTTTTATAACAATATGCAAATGAGAGGGGTAGCAGCTGGCCGAGACTGATTATTGACCTGGGAGGTGGGGGAAAAGGGGAAAGAGAAGGTATTTATTTAAAATAATTCGCATAACTTTTGACTAAAATAAGATAACCAAATTCTTCTTTTACCAAAATGTTTGTCTTACATAGACCTTTTCAATGATGTATCGCTTGTCCAAATCCGTCAATCCGTTATCAAGTTATAGCCATTTTAATTTTTCAGGTCATGACCGGTCGTTCACCCGTAGTGGGGGAAGGAGTGGGGGTAGGAGTGGGGGAGGGAGGGGGGGGGGTCGACTCCATTTTTTCGGGGGGGGGAGGGGGGGGGGAATCGGCTCCATTTTTTCGGGGGGGGGAGGGGGGGGGTCATTGACCCTTCCGAAAGTGGGTCAAGGTCATTCAAGATTTATAATGATCCAAGGTGATGGGAACAGTAATACTGTTCCCACCACCCTGTTTGCCTAGCGGTTCCCACTCCCAACCCACTAGTTACGTTCTGCAAGGGAGGTCCCTGGGCCGTCCGCATCAAAGCGTAACGTCCCGTCCGCATCAAAGCGTAACCATTAATTTCAGGGAAACTGGAACAGCAGGGAGGCCCTGGTCCGTCCGCATCAAAGCGTAACGTCCCGTCCGCATCAAAGCGTAACCATTAATTTCAGGGAAACTGGAACAGCTAATGCAGAAACGCAACTCTAACACCCACCCAAACTAATCCCACCCATCATATTCCTAAACAAAATGCAAAAAACCTAGTCCGCAATTTGCGGATGTCCCACCCCTTCTAAGTGAAGTTCAACTGAACTTCTGAATTTACAGTTAATCTACCCCCTAACATCTAGCTGAAAGGCAAAACAACAACATAAATTATTAATATCAACAGTAGTGGGAAAAAGCCACTTCTAAACCGGAAGTGACGTCAGCTGCCAGGGCAGCTGCAGGGGTCAGATGGTGTCAGTTGCCAGGGCAGCTGCAGGGTGCAGATGGCGAGAGCATATGCCCTGAATTTGAAGTAGAATTGGGCATGAATTAAGAGTTAATTCAAAACTGAAATTTAACAGTTATAACTGGGGCTTGGAAAGTATGTCAAGGTCATCCAGAGTAAGTTTTAAAAAAGCCTATCCAACTACCACCAGAAATAGTTCAAAGTTGAACTAGTTGGTGATAGTGGGATAGGTTGAAGTAACTTTTGAATTTTATTTGTGAACATACAATTAATGTGCAACAGCAGAGTTTAAACAAGTTGAACTTTTGTGATGAACTACAGAGTTGTAAATGCAAACACCAACGACGATGAGAAGGTAAATGCAGAGTCCCCAGATGATGTATTTGAAAAGCTTGAACAAACGTAACATTTCGAGTTGGTTTTCTCGTTCCATTTCCAATCGTTTAATTTCCAATTTCAATTTATCCTCTTCCATTCTAGTTATGAAGGGAACTTCATCCATCATATCCATCATGATTTTGTAGTGTTTGAAATTTTAAAACAAGTGATGTTGATAGTTCAAAAGTTGAAGATGGAATGAGAAGTGAAAGCGAGAAATGTTAGTTAAATAAAGAAGTGGTGGGGGGAACGAAGAATTACAAAGAAGTGGTGGGGGAAATATTTTGCTGTTCATTATTACCATCAGTAGTGTCAGATGGTGCAGGAGTTAGATTTAGTAAACTGTCTTCGTCCGAACTTTCAATCTTATCACAAATAGGACAATCGTATGTTATTTCCAAATTCATTTTGATGGTTGTAAAATTATCTACAAGTTCTTGTAAAATATTAAAAATGTCTTGTAACTCTTCCCTAGAGTTTATTTCAAAACTAGAATTCATTCGGGCCAATGGAGAGTTGTTCATTATTGGAGAGTCGGTGATGGAATGAGGATCGGCGCATAGGGAGGGGGCTTATATAATGGTGACCTTGAGCAGGCGTCTAGGGAGGGGGGCTGTCTAGGGAGGGGGCTTTTATATAGGGAACCTTGAGCTTATGATTGAATAAAACATTTAGTTCTTCTTCTCCATCTTTTAATTCAATTATTTGAACCGAAGTAGTTGTTTCATCTTCTTCACTTGATGAAGAAAACAATTCACCAGGATTTAAATATTGAACTACAATTCTGAACCATCTTATAGGATATTCGTCAATGACAGAAAGTAAGTTTTGAAACAATTCTTCCATCTCCTCCCTGTCAGTTATTATATGTTCAAATTTGATAAATTTGTTTTCCATGTTGTTAGTTAGAGTGTTGGAAGTGGAATGATTTAATATTATATAAAAATTAGAACTAGTGGTGGGGGAAATCTCAAGGTCATCCAAATGAAGTTTTAAAAAAGAGTGTAAAACTGAAATTACACATTTGATGGTTCTACAGGATCGGAATACCAATCTGATCTGTATTTACATCTTTTTATCATATGTGTACAAAAATCATCTTGATGAGAATTGGTGCGTTGACAATGAGCAAGATCTAGAGGGTGAAATTTGAAACATCTTTGAGGACAACATGTATGAAAATATCTTGATTTGTAAAATTTGAAAGTTCGCAATTCCGGTGGTGGTAGTTGTTTTGTTTTGCATTTGCAATAACAAGATCCGAAGAATTCACATTTAGTACAAGCTAACCCATCCACCATCATTGGTCCTAAATCTGTACACTGTTGTTCACAACAGTAACGAGGTTTGTACTTGTATTTTTCCTCTTCCATGTTGACGCTGCGGAGTCCAGTGAAAGAATAAGAGTGTATAGTGTTCAATAGTGAGTTTTATGTACTGTGAAAAGTGGTAGGGGTAATTTCAAGGTCATCCAAATGGAGTTTTAAAAAATTATACCTTACAAGTGTAAGGATTATTAAAATTTAGGAAGTTTGTTTCTCTTTGTTTTCTTCAGACTTTTTCTCTCTCTCCGCCTTAGCCATAGCAACAAGTTCTTCTGTTGATAATGGATGTACTTCAGGAAATTTTAAAATTAATTTAGCTTGATATCCTTCTTTAGTTAATACATCTAAATCTTGGGTCATTTGTTCAATGGTGTTGTAGTCTTTTCCATAGATTTTTCCATCAAGTTGAATCATCATTCTGTACAACATTTTCTTAAATAGGTCTTGTCGTGGTGAGAGCTAAGAAGCGAATGATTATTTATACAAGTATCACATCCTTTTTATTAACTCACATTGATCATGTGATTCTTTAGTTGTAGCTTTGTCTGTCAAAAGTTATTCAACATTGGTAATACTTTTGGAACTTGATGTTATGTTGACCAGTTGGCGATGAAGAAGTTGTAGGTTGTGTAGAAATAAATATTTCATCATCGCAATATTTTGTTTTAGTGAACATCCTTGTATTAGTAGCACTAACATCAACAGTTAAGTGATAACCACCGGTAAGTAAAACTCGCATTTCGTTAGTTAAATCTTCAAGTTGTTCAAAAGTAGTTATGGTGTTGGTATCATAAGATGCACACTTAACCTTTAGGGACATGTTGCAGTTTTATATTCAGGGATTAAGAGCGAGATGTGTACGGTATGAAAGGTAGCAGTAGACTGATGAATTTTGCAAGTACATTTCCCCTTTTATAATTATACAAAATTGGGTCAAGGTCATCCTGTGGAATTTTTAAAAAAAGCAACATATTGTAATGTACAAAGACATTACAATATGTTGCTTTTTTTATTTTTATTTTTTGTTTTGTTTTATATCATATTTATTGAAAAAACAAATACAAAGAAATATTTACAATGTTATGTACAAATTAATCAGTAGTAGGTGTTACATGAATTGTAAGTTCAGTAGAGTTGTTTCCACTGGGTCCATGTGATACCAAATAGAGTGCGCCGGGTTGAATTATACGAAGATCTTCATTTTGAAGTAGTTGTATGAAGCGCTTTGGTAAGAAGATCTGAAATTTTGCTTCATCACCAATTGTATAAGGTGCCTCGCTCAAAGTGCAATTTATAGCATCACCTACTGAAGTTTCCATTTTCTTAATAGTATGAATGATGTAGTGTTTTTCTTCTTTTAGTTCAGAACATTTCTTCGTAGGTAGAATTGATGATTTAGAATGAGCGTTGAACTGATCAACTAAACTTTGAAGTAAGTTCTGTGATGCCATATTGATGTTGTTGTTAATCTTCTTGTTAATAAGAATGTCCGTCGGAGATGTTGTCTCTTCGGAGGTTTGAGTAATACTCATGCTGTGTCATGGTAGCGCTCTCACTTTTATAATCGACACTACCCCCACCACTGACACTACCCCCACCAGTTTGTTGAAGGAAATTATTCAAGCGGTAGGCATTCTTTAAAGCGCACTGCGACCTTCGATGTTTAAAACTTTTTGATGAAATACAAAGTTCGTTGAAGTAGCATTGGAAATCTTTATCAATTATTGCATTAATCACTTCGTTGCTTGTAAATGATTGTATCCAATTTGCTTTTTCCAATCCCCTTGTGTAGATAATTTTAAACTCTTTGCAATAATGATTCATAATGTGCGGCATCATATTATAATTAATGAAACCTTCATCCCATCTTAAGTTGTGAAAATGTTTGTTCAACCATTTGTTTGTAACTTTCGCTTTAGTTGTTAGTCTATTAAATGGTACTGGAGGTTTGAACAAATAATGATAAACTACTGATGTGTTCATGTCCAAGATTACTAATTCTTTAATAATAAAATTACCATCATTTCCTCGGAAAGCTTGAAATTCAATTATACCTCTTTTAACTTCCATTATATGTGGCGCATTAGAAAACGAAACCCGTTTATTCATGATGAAGTCTTACTAACAACTGACTTAAAAATTGAATGAGCCGATGTTTATAACAGACAGGATTGTTCTTCTTCTTTCACTTCTTGTGCCACTTCATCAATATTAAAATTGGTGTGATAGTTGTTTAATTGTCTCCACATTTCAACTTCTTGAGGTATTCTATTAAAGATTGAAGTATCCACGGGACCGTATAAAATTGAACAAAAGGTTTTTTGTCCAATGTATCAATTAGATAGTCTTTAATTATTGCACTTGAAAATATTAGTTGTTTCAAATATCTGGTGACGGGACCGGTAGTACAACTTAAAGTATAAAATTCTTCTTTAGTGAAATATAATTTAACATTATGTGTAGTTAAATCTCTGAAGCGAACAATTTGTCCTCCACGATGTTTTACTATATCAATTTCAATATTTGATTCCAATAAACTTAATCTTGTTCTTCTTCCAAATGTGTTGTTACTTAAATAGCACTCCAAAAGATGTAAATGTTTCATGAGAGATTCCCAAGTAATTTCACTGAAAGTAACCATTTTGTTTCCATGATTTAAAATAACAATTGGTGAATAATCCATTGATTTTAAAATTCCAACTGATATACTTTTTGTCATGCATGAAGAAATTGGGTAGATAATCCGAAGAAATACTTCTGTTAAAATATTGGTTGTAATGTTAACTTCAACCTTCTTCCTTTTTACTTCTTTTTCAGCTTTTTCTTCTTCTCTCTTCTTATGTTTGTTGAATTTTAGGAACTCGTCCATTTCTCGTTCAACTTGTTTTTCTATATCTGAACTATTATCATCCATTAGAGGTGTATTTTCTTCTCCGTTAGTAGAATTCATCTTGCGAATGATGTTTCCCATACGACGGTTGAAGATAGAATGAAGTTTCTACTAATTATTTTCTCGCTTTTATATTTTTCGTAAATCCTTGAAATTTATACAATTACATAATTGTTTGTTTTGAACTTGTCTTTCACAAATGAAATTCTAACCTCAAAAATTAAAGCAGATAATTCTAACCTCAAAAATTTGCAGTTGTTGTACAATTCTTCTTAAAGTACATTCTTTACAATTCCGGTCAGCGGTGTGTAAGTAACTATTTTATCATGTAGAATTAGACAGTATGCCGAAGTTCCATCCGCTACTGGTTCTTCAAATTCCATTTCAATTTTTATATCCACACTTGATGATTTTACCGATTCATTTTGTTTTGAACAATCGATTACAATTATTGGAGCCTTGGAATAATACTGGTCAGGTGATAATAGTGGTGTATTAGTCTTTCCATAATATGACGATTGAAATCTTGCATACATATCGTATAAAATAGAAAAACGTTTTTTGCTGAACATGACATTCAAATTGTCATAGGGAAAGAATTGAGAGTTTAGGAAAACTTTACAATTCTTTATTTTACAGTGATCAAATTGACCAGCATTTGCAGTGATAACATCTTTTCGCTTAGTTTGAAAACCGAGTATTATGTACCTTGCTCGTTCCAAGTAAGTTGATGTCTTGACGGTCCATGTTTGTCGTTCTGTCTGAGGTAGTGTAGGGTATTCATGAAATTCCCAACTTCGGAATGGCATCACAATATCACGGTCAGATTTCAACTTTCTCAATAATAGGATTCTATGTTCATCAGCCAATCTTACATGAGGTACTCTCCAAACAACTTTATCCAACTGTAGTTGCCATTCCAGTTTATCTTCCGTAGTTGCAGGGTCTGCAAGTATCAAGTCCTTATTAGTTGAAGATCTGAGTAATACTAATTCTTGTTTGACATTTATTATTACCCGTTTGTAATCTTCAGCGAATCCCAAAAGCAATCGTAAAGGTACATGAAAATCAAAGTGACCGTTGGAAGCTGGTGTTATAGTGTCTTTATCGGGGGCAACCCATCCGGCGGTGACTATTGAATTCTTCTCATGCGGTGTTAATGATGTTAATCCTTTCAATGTCGTTGTTAAACCAACCTTTTTTGTTGAATCAACCGTCACCCCTGATATTTCATATCTTATTTCATCAAAAAGATATGCCATCGGGTTATTTATAAAAGGAACTGTTGAAGCAGTTTTTCCATCCAATTTTAATACCCGTCCTTCAATGTACAAGTAACTTTCACACGGTAAAGTGTAAATATCTTGTTGTTGAATGGGGATCCTTATTTCATCGTTATTGTTTAATTTTGATGAAGTGTAAGGGTTGTGCGTGTGATATTCCTTCTCCCATAGTGTTTCGTCGAACGTTGGTCCTTGAGATATATCCAGGATATCCATCGCTGTTAAGTTTTAATCCAATCTTCTGTAGAAAACGAATGTTTTCCGATGTTAACTCTTCCAATGTCGAGGAGCTACTGAGCTCCCGACTCTTCCGTTGCGGTTTAAATGATAATCCCATGTTGACTTTTATGTTGCTGCTCTGATGTGTATCCGTATAGTAATTGTTTCTCCTCTAAAGTCAACACTATGACCGTCTTGATCCAATATGTTCAGTACGATGTCTGAAATGAAACTGGTGTTTAACGGTAGGTATATCAAGTTTTGTGGCTTCTCAACAATTTTAAAACCGGGAGCCACAGTTGGATAAAATGTATGTAAAATATGCTGATTCACTCCTTCTCTATACGATCCGTGTATAATATTACACGTTACATCGATACTATTGACTTTCAATATTGTAACAGTTGTATCACCTGAATGAGTAGTTCCAGGAGTTAAGATTTTCTTTTTTGTATCTGTAAATCCAAGTAAACTGCCAATGGAGTTTTCCAAGCTGACATCGATATAATATTTTGAAGTTATTTCTGCTTTTAAAGTATTATTGTTTCCTTTAACGGTGATCTTTTCTTCTCCGAGTTGTTTTTGTAGTAATTGGTTTATATCATCGATTTCATAAGCTCCAGTAGGAAATGTAATTATTTTCAATTCTGAGTATTTTCCTGAAGCATCCTTAGTTTCATAATAATGTAGTAAATTGTTCTTTCCTTCCGTAACATTGGGAATTGAGTTGTAGGTAGTTAAATCAAGTAATGCCGCTTCCCATAATCTTTCCTTGGATAGACGCAATGCTGGGAACAGCGTACTTTTCAATGTGGATGAATTTCCACTCAGTGACACTGTATACGATGACATCTTAAAGCTGACTGACACTCTTCGCTAGAAACTCCAAACATAAATGCCCACATATTTCAGTATTGTTAGGTTGTTCTCTTTTGTAATTGTAAAAAATGTTTTTGGAGTTTCGAAAATAATGTTGCAGTTCTTTCGGCGGTGGTAGATTGCCAAAACTGTCAAAGTAGTAAACGGTTTGTCCGAGCTTTTTATAGCATACCCAATGAGTGCCTGGACCATAGGTGGAATCCAAATTTACTATTCCAGTTTCATTTTCCCATATTTTAGTTGGTAATGCATCTTTCATAAAAACTCCTCGAAAAAATGGTATTTTCAAACATTTTACATAATCATTTAACTGATGATTTGTTAAGGCTTTATTTGGAATTAGCAATTGATTCTTTCTATTTAGTACACACGGTATGGTCTTAGATATAAACCTGCTCCGTTTTTTACCATTTGCCAAACAGAAGTCTTCTTTATATTTGCCTTACGAGTTCTACGATGTCCTTTTTTAATGTTTCCACCTCTTTTGGGAGCGCTTCTTTTTGCAGGTCTTCCTCTGCGACGTCTTCCAGCACCTAACTTTGCTTTCGTCTTCATGGCTGTAGTTACTGCCCAAGCCGCTGCTTTTTCTGCAATATTTGCGTCACTTGATTTTACTCTTTGCCAAGCTTTTTCCGCTAGAATTTTATCCGCTATTGATCTATTTGTTGAATCTTTATACTTTGAATATGCTATATCGTGTTCTTTGCAAGCTTGATCTAATTTATTAATTCCAGGATCTCCTCTTGCTAAACGTTTTGCCAACTTAGTTCCAGGTCCACAATATTGATAACCTCCGGGCAGATGTAATTCGTATGGTAAAGCGTCTATCGTTCGATTCACAACAGCACCAATTGGAATCCGTCTGAGCAGGGATAATGCAGCTGATGTTAAACCACGTCCTCTCTTGCCGCTGTCTTGACGACGACTGAGCGATACGGTCTTCATTATGTTGTTTTATGTAACCAACGTCTTCACTCTATGAAATACTTTATGATAATGAATCCTTTTTTGTGTATTCCATACTTAAATATTCATAAGTTTTACTAGTATTTATCAATGATTTCATCTTTAATCCATTGGTTTCTCTGAGAATCTTCGATTTTATTGTGTTTCATCGATGTATTAATCAAATGATTATGCATATCAATAACTACATTACCTACAAGATTCGTTACATACTCGATATTAGTAGCATCTTTGTCATATGTAGGATTATCAAGATTTGTGATACGTTTACCATTACATGTATACACCGATGGATCCTTTTTAGAGGTCGCTATAACTTGATTAATAGTAGCAACATCATTCGGAGCTATTCCTGCTGATATGTTAGATATTCTTCTATTTTTTCCATCATATACGTTATTTATTTTATCTAAAATTATAGTTTGTTTTACAACAGCACAATCCTGATCATCTTTACCAGATTTAACTTGGGTTAATCGTCTACCTTTACATATAAAATTAACACCAGTAGCTGATAGTTGTGGTACTTGTGTTAAAATAACAGCATCATGTTCTTCCGTGCCTAAACTTATATTTGACAATCTTTTATTTTTTCCATCCCACTTGTCATTTTGTAGTTGTAGTAAGGTAAACTTTTCACTTCCTTGCATAAACTCATCACCTTTCTTTGACACCACCTGATTTTGTTTAACAAAAGCGGATGTTCCTTTCTTCAAGCTTTCATTCATTTGTCTCACGGTAGCAGCATCCGATGGAGTTGAACCATCTTTCAGATTGGACAACACTTTTCCATGACAATCAATAACAGCACCATTATATAAAATACAATTATCTTTAATGTATTTTATATTAACACCATCACTTTCTTCTTTAGGATATCCAATATCGTTTATAGTATATTTATAGAAGGAAAATCCATCTTTTTTCTTTTCTGGTATTACAGAGTGCAAATAACGCTTATTGATTGTATCTGTATCCTCGGTTGGATCTGCCACATTAGTTATTTTATAATTTAAAGCATTGTACCTTTTTCCACTTTTAGTCTTTTCCAACAGTAAAGCGTATTCCATCGCAGATAGAAAATAGCCTTTATTAACAACATCTCCATTATTGACTGGTTTTGCAACGTTAATAACCCTGTGAGATTTTGCATCATACAGTTGGTTGTCGTCGAGTTTTAAACTTGTAGATGTTACCTCCTTAACTGTTTTTAAATTTGTTGCATCTCCATCTTCTTCTGGATCTCTAACAAACTTTAAACGTTTATTATTTATGTTATAGTCACCTTCAGGTGTTTGCGGTAATCCACTTCTTTTTCTGTTTTCTCCAACTTGCACTCCTAACGCGGAGTATCGTCCGAACTTGTCGACGCTCATGTTAGAACTGACACATTATACGCCTGCAATTCTTATATATCCGCGGACAATTATACAATTATACCGCGATTCCTGAGTTCGTCAATCAGAGCTACCCATTCATTATTTAAACCTGTATGACCGGCTTCCATGGCTTCATGCAATAGTCTCATTCTATCAACCAATTTATTGATGTCGTTGTAGTAAATCACATTCGTATTGTATAGATTTTTCATCAATCCTTTGCCAGATGTTGAAGTATCTCCTTTACTCTTTTTACTATGTTGTTCAAGAAGTGATAAATCCATAAGTGATAAAGATTTTCTTTTCAGTGGTTGTCTCACCGCTGGCGCAGTACGTAATGTTGGCAATTTTCGTGGAGGAAACAACTTTTTTATAACGATGTTATATTTTGTTGCACGTGAACGATTAATCATTGCATCCTTTAAGTAGTTTCTTTTATGAGCGTTAGTATTTTGTAGAATCTCCTTAAAAACACTTAAATCTTTGGATGAATATCTTAGTGGTATGTTTTTAAAAATTAATTCATATAATCCTTTTGTTCCTTTATATCTATGCTCACCAATAATGATGTAATCGTCTTGTGTTATTTCAAGCTTTGAATCGCCAATCTTCAATTTATTCCCATCAATTCTTGCTCCGTATACGTGTGATCTACTCAAATTCGGGTTTGATTTCATGTCATGTAGCATTTTCATTATATATTTTCTTCCAAGAGGTCCATGTTGTAATATATCGCTACTCAATTGAGTTAAATTTGGAATAGATTGTTCTGCTTCTGGTATTGGCTGTTCTTCTTCCTTTTCAACAATTGGTTCTTCTTCTTCTTTTGTTTCTTCTTGCTCACTAGCACTTGTATATGAATCATCATCTTCTTCTTTTTTTAATGCTTGTACTTCTTGTTTAGAAACTGGTAGTAAAACATCTCCTTCATAATGAGGTTTACCAATAGTTTCTGATATCTGTTTTAAAGGTTCCGTAATAGGTTTAAATGTAGTCTCTAGAAATTCTTCTCTTTCACTTAAACCCATCCTCAATGCACGATTCTTCATCCTAATAGAATCACTGAGTGATTTTATTTCTTTCAATAGTTTTTCTTGATTCAGCATGTTTACACTGTGAAGTTCAACATGTAACTAGATGTAGCATCGGTAGTTCAACGCATAAATACAAATTTATCCAACCCTATACGATATCTACCATTTTTAATATCTTCTTCCTTCATAATAACGAGAAAGCTATATTTCTCATTCCATGCTTTGCCACACATCTCTTTAAATTTTTCAAATGGCATATCCGCATTTACATGATCATTATATATATGCTTTAAATTTGTTTCATCTTGCTTGAAGATGATCAACATATTTGCATTGTCTCTTATAAGTTGTTTTGGAATTTTACTGTATGTTTGACCAATATAAATGCTATCAATATTATGATGTCTTCCCATAGCAAAATAATTCCTTATTGTGTCATGATTTTCACAAGAAACATCGTCAAATATAAAAATAGAAAATGGTTTTGCTTCATTCGGTTGCATAATTGTTTCACTGGCATTAAACTTGTAAAAATTCACTTCAGGTACACTTGCAAGTACTTTATCCAATAATTGATATTTTGGTTGTTGCAATGATTTTGAAAAAATGTATATATTATTAAAACGCAATCCTTTAGGATTAGTTATAAGGTTAAAAACAACATTAGTTTTTCCACAATTTGAAGGACCAGTTATTAGACATCTTATCGTATTTGGTAGTAATTCACCATGTTTTCCATGATTTAACTTATCATTGTCAACTGTCAATTCATCAATGTTATTGATATTAAATCGATCTTTTTGTTGTACAATCTCCATCTTGTATAAAGGTTAAACACACAATGAGCTATTAAACAACTATACTAAGTCTTTTGAAGGAATCCAAGAGTCTTCACTTTTATCAAACCCTAACCACCGGACTTTAACCATATCCTTTTTCCTTTGTAAAATCTTCTCGACAAGATATACATCACCAACTGTTGATTTCAACAATTCGTGTCCGTAGAATCCACCTTGAAGTAATTCACCCTTGTTATCCTTTAATAAATAGGTTTCAGGTATAGTTGGTTGCACTTTATAAATTGTAAATACTTCATTAGTCCAATTTGGTAGATATCTTTTACTAAATACACCTTTGTATTTGCTTATACGAACTTTATCGTTGACCTTGAACTTCTTTGGTTGCAATTTTTCTAATTTCGGTGTTGTATTATTTTTAATGCGTTGTAATACAATTTTCGCATTAGCACTGTTTACCTGGATAGGTTTCATTCCAATGGTACGATGATATTTGTTGTTATACTGTTTTATAAGTTGTGGTAATATGTCATACCACACATATGATCCTCGTTTTGAAAATTGTTTATACATCGCACCTTTCAATGTTCTATTGAATCTTTCAATTATTGAAGCTTTAACTTCAGAATTTGTAGAATAATGATTTATTTGATATTTCTTCATCAAAGCTCTAAAGTCTTTATTAAAATATTCTTTTCCATCATCGGTCTGTAGATGTTTAATTTTAAATTTATTTCTTTGTATTGTGGTTTCCATAGCTTTTGTAACACTTTTACCAGTCTTATCCTTCAATGGTAAAGCGTCAGCTATTTTAGTAAAACAGTCTATAATTGTTAAAATATATTTAAATCCTTTGTTTAATTTACTGTGCGGTATCATTTCAATGAGATCAGCTTGATAAAGATCATTTATCCCTTTAATGATTGTACTTCTTCTTGGAAATCTTCTTCTTGCTGGTTTATGTAGTTCATTTACAATCTTGTCCTTCACACTTTCCATCTTCAGATGTTGCTTGTACACCGCATGTAAAAATACTGATCCATAGAATAGTTTATTCTCATTTATATAGTTTGAATATAGGTCAAGGCCAATTCATATTAGTGTAAAAAAGAGGGAACATGGCATTGGGCTTGCCATGTCCCCTCTTCTTTACGGAAAGGAAAAAGGAAGAAGGTAGAGGACGAAGAATAGGTTTACTGGTCGATAGGGTTTAGAGAGTAGTGGCCGAATGGTAAAGTATTAATTTTATCTTCTAAAATATGGCGCTTGTCATCTTTGTAGCTTAATGCCCACTTTGTTTGTTTGACACTAAATAGTTGATGATTATAACTTCTAATAGTGTTGAACGTTGCAGTTGTTTCAACATTTTCAAACAAACATCTTTTATAATGTTCAAACTGTACGTTCTTCTTCAGGAAAGAAGTTTTTATTCCTTTGGCCTTCTTCGTGACTTGATGTTCGTTCCTCTCGTTTATGTACAGTTGAAATGAATACAGTTTGGACATTAATGCTACAATTTCCATCATCGGCACACCATTTGTTTCATCTTTAAATTTTCCCAATACTTTCTTATTTCTGTCATAGTCGTAATTTGGATGATCCTTAGGATAATCGGAAAAGTCGAAATCATCTTTATATATAAAGGTGCGTAGATCTTCATACATGTCATTTGTTTTAATCCAGTAAATTAGTGCATCCGTGTCCATATATGCAATACCAATGTTCTCTCTTCCATAATAGTTAACCATCTTCTTATAATGAAACTCGTACATATGTGTTTTTGAAATATCCAAGATTGACATTCCAAGATACAAAGGACGATCCATTGTAACTGACTTCTTGTTCATGGAAATAACAACTAGATTTTCATTAATAATTATAGATGAACCAAAGTTTGGTTGTTGCACCAATTTCTGTAATTTTACTGGATCAGTTACCAATTTGATATCCTTATGTTTCCTTTTGTTTTCCAAAGTTTTGCCAAATATTGCGTTATTCATTAATTTGAAAAAATCTTTTTGAAAACTTGATGTAGCGGTGGCTCTTCTTCTTGTGTTGTTGTCGATGTAAGGTTTTAACCAACAAGATTGAGAAAATTGTAGTACTCGATTAATTTTTGTAATTCTCAATCCTAAGTCTAAAGCTTGTTGTATCATCCAGTAGTGTCCAACATATCGAGACTTGTCGGTTAAAGTCATCATTAATTTTGGCCATCTTCCAGTAGGGGAAATTTCAGTCTTAGGAAGAAGTGGTAAATCATAATGTTGATCATGAAGATGTTCAGGATATTCAAAATTAACATCAAAAATGTAACCAGTTTCACCATGCTTCGGTATATCCATTATGTTTCCAATCGATTCTGGATCTATCCATTTAAAATTATCATATGGAAGGGGATTCGACATTGCCCATCCGTATAAGTTATTTGCATCAAAATAACCCAGGAATGTTGTTGGTTTTGATGCATCATAATCGGGCAGATACTTGTTGTTCGCCTTGAAATGTCGTGTAACGCTTTGCGTCAATCCCCCTCGAACTCCTGACTCTAACATCATAACCATATCTATATCAGTAAGAAGTTGTATTTTACAATTTGTTTCTTTCAACATAGCTTGCCATGCTAATCCAGGTGAAGTGTACGAATGAAGAGGGTCCAATCCATATGCTGCAAAACATGTATTTCTAAATTCTTCCATTATATCACATAGTAAAGTTACATCCAATTTAACATAAAAATCTGAATATTCTCCCAATGTTCTAAATCCTAAATCGTTCCATACTTTACATGCATGATCATAGTCCTCTTGAGATATGTCCATGTCATAAAGTTTACTTTTGAATTCTTCTTTAGCCGGAAGTGATGTTTCATTAAATCTTTCTAAACTGTCTATGTAATCATATGGAAACACACCTTTCCGAAGTACCAAATCCAGTTTGTCATTATTTACAATCTTCTTTGTTTCGATGAAATCTTGTTTCCTTAAATTTTCTGAAAGTTTGGACAAACTCGACGGCATAAATCTGTAGGAGTCCAAGAATCTTAGTTTCATGTTTCCAACTTCTTTAGAAAAACTTATGAACTTCTCTGAAGTTTCAGCTAACACATCGATTTTACCGTCGTCTCTTCCTAGTTCAGGTATTATAAAATGAGCATCGTACCCACTGAGGTTATGCAGAACCACAGGAATAAATAGTGGTAAACGATAGCTTAAATTGCATTTATTACAAGCAGCACCCCTGTAATAACCTGTGAGGTGATCATGATCTTTAACTTTATAATTCTCAATAGTAAAATCATTTTTGCATAAGAAACATCGAGTTGCATTTTCATGTTGAATTTCTTCTTCTTCCTCCATCGGTTTCATTGGTACAATATTTGTATATAATCTTTGTGCATTTCCAGCTATTGAATATAAGTGATCAAGAAATATTTTTTCTACATTTTCACCACGATATATTAGAGGTTCTGAAGTTAATCCATATCTGTTTAAATGTTCTTCTGATAATGTTGATTTAACCATTAAACAAAAACTGTTTGGTTTGTGCATTTGATACTTGACACTTTTTCTAGCTTCACAATTTTCATCTTCAACAGGAACAAGTGTTGATTCAAAGTCCGCATACACAACTAGAGGAATACGGTACTGATGATGAACCTTTTCAAATGTAACAAATGCTCTGCTTTCCGAAGGTAAAATAATCTTTGCTTCATAATTATTGTTACATAATCTTTTGTGCTCTTGTAACCATTCTCTTGAGTGTAGCCCATCTCGTTTAAAATTGAAACATCTCTTGCAAATTAACTTTCTGTGTCGATCTTTAGAAAGCTGCTTATTAACAAGACGATCAAATTGCTTTATGTACACATAGTGAGACACATCTCCTCGCGTTAGTAGTAGTAAATCCGTATGATCTGGTAGCTCTTCTTTTGCAATACGTAAAGGATACACTTTGTTTGAACTATCTAATGCAAAAACATTGATAGACGTACCAGGATTTTTCTTCTCAAATTTTGATATATCTTTCAGTGATACAGGATAAGTGATTCCTTGAAAATTGTATCTAAATCTTTGATTTTCATATTCTTGGTTAGGTCTATTCACATGAAGTGGTGGTACAAATTTAGCTGTCATTGCATAACGAAAACATTCATTGTCTTCATTTTTAACATTAACACAAGATTTTGTATTTTCAATTCTTTTTGGTAAAGGAATGTAACTAGATCCCATTAGTCCATATCCATGTTTGTGAACTCTTATATCTAATACTTCAATACTTGTAAGACTCCATCCGGATCCTCTTCCTTCGTGTTCCTGAATTTTTGTTAATATTTCTTCTATACAATTTTCTATTATTGAATCAATGTTTGAACTTTCCATAATGGTTCGGTTTTTTGTTATGAATCCTCTTGGTGATAATTCTTCTTGTACATTTATAAACATAGCTTCTAGTAGTAAACCAAATTTAAGAAAGTTTAATCTTTTCAATTCTTCTTTTAAAATTTTACTTACGATTGGTTTTGCTTCTCTAATAAATTCTTCTAGCTTCAAGTTTTCATTTTGAATCTTATGATGCATTACTACTTTACCGGGTAATGCAAATACTTGTAGATTCGGTAAAGTAGTTGAAGATGTTGCTGTTATTTCATCTTGTTCTTCTTGTTGTTCTTGTTCTTGTTCTTGTTCTTGTTCTTCTTGTTGTTCTTGTTCTTGTTTTTCTTCTGGGTTGTTGTGAATTAGTTCTTTATGACAGTCTAATAGAATTTCATCGTGAAACGATTCCGAACATTTATCGCAACGATACATGTTAAGATGTTTACTCTTCGAAATTTTGCCAAGAAATGAAATGGGCTCTCGCGTTCCTCCTTTTATAACGGTCCCCCCACCACTATTTCATCTTCTTCACTATACAAGGAAATCAAACTTATTAAATAAAAATATTAACCTTCTACAAACTAATTGTTCATTCGTGTTCTTTATTCCCATTGGAGTTTTAGTATATACTTCTTTATATTCAAGCTTTAACTAACTTTCCCCCACCCAACTAATTTTAGTTACTTTTAAAACCAAACACCTGCCCTCCAAACATCTATTAGGACAGATGTTATGGGACAGATGTTGAAAGAACAAATGTTAGGGTGGAAATGGCTAGAGCACAGGCACTTGGTTGAACTAAATTTGCACATAAATTAACTAGAGTTGAATTAAAAATTCGCATAAATTAAAAGTTAGTTCAAAACTAAAATTCGACAGTGTTAAGAAACTCTAACATTTGAACAAGAATAAACATTAGTTCAAAACTGAAATTCAACAGTGTTAACCAAATTCTAACAGTCAAACAAATAGGTCAAGGTAATCCAATTTAACGCGAGAACGAGGAATAGAGCACTAAGTGGCATGTTAGTCCATTACCACAAAGTGATCTATTCCTCGCTCTCTATTCTACATCTACTTTTTACAGTTTACTTATTTATATTAAAATGTTCAAATTTTACTATGTAGAATGTCCATTCTTTCTCTTCAACTCTTCGATTGTTTTTAGCAATTGTAACAAATATTCGTTAGTTTTCACCAAAGTCTTTAGTTTGCTACATCCAATTTCAATGGAAGGTATTATAAGTTGTAATTTTATAAGTTCAATCTTTTCTTTCTTGCGAATTTCTTTCTTTATTATATTATTCCTTATTTTTGCTGAAGATTTAAACTCCATGTTGTTTCTGCTAAAGCCACAATAATAATAAAAGTCTCTTGAAACAACCTGCATTTATACACATTCCCCCACCACTTTATAATCCCCACTCCGTTCCCCTTCTTCTTTATATGTGGAAGGAAGTATTATAATTAGATTCCTAATATTTCTTTTCCTTCTTCACTACGTGGGGGAAGGGTAATTTGTTATTACACTAGTTGTGCAAGAAAATAGCCGCCAGTGTCCACACCTTGTTCGTAGCACTCCATCATAGATTGTGCCCACTGCAACATGCGGTCTCTGTCATTTGGTGTGACAAGGAAAGAATGACTATCACCATACAATATAAAAGAGTCAATTCGTACATAACATCCTGAGTCCAACCATTTATTAGCTTCAGCCATAAACTTTTCTATTGTATCAAATGGAAATTGTGGATCAATTGCTATGACTTTACGTTCTTCACTAAGTTCAACAGTATAATCATCATCGTCCTCATTATCTTCACTTTCACTGTCGTTACTTAAAGTGTCTTCAGATTGTTCAAAAACATCAGAAATTTCAGAAAAATTAAAATTTTCATTCAGATGAGGAGGCATTTTAAAGCAAGAAATATTATAAACAGCAGAGACGAAACGACAAGAGCGGCGTGTAGAAGAAAAATGAAGGGGTGACCAACGCTCGCTCCGCTTTTATAATAGTATGCAAATGAGGGGTAGGTGCTGACCATGACCAGTCATCGACCCAAAGGAGTGGGGGAAGTACTTTTCTTACTACTTGGATGGAAGTAGGTTAGTAGGTCACGAGACTTAGAGTGTTAAAAAATAATGGGGGAGAAACACAACGCTATAACGCGTTGTGTTTCTCCCCCAGTATTTTTTAAGCAATAATTTGGAAAAAGCTATGTGAATTTACTTGCTACGCCCCCACCTTGTAATACCATCCTGTTTGTGTCTCAGGAGATAGTCTTTAGAGTCTAACTCATAAACTGATTTCTCTTTGCGCAAGGATTCAATCACTTTAATATTATATCTTAAGCCGTTACAAGTTGCCAAAATGTGTTCGTTGTCAATAACACTTTCAAAAAAATAGACACAACCTCTCTTAAGCCTATTTCCTTTCACACCAATAATTTTGGATTGGTATTCAACAGTGGGGGTTTCTGTCACTTGTGGTTCAGAAATGTGTTTTACGACATGTACACGGCAAAAACTTTCGTTTTTTACACATTTCCTCCCACAAGGTGATCCTTTCTTAATTCCCCTAGTAAGCATTTCAGGGCAAGTAGTGGGACGGCTAAATGCCCTACGACGCTCTTCTTGTAATAATTGAAATTGCTCTGAAGGAGCGGGTTTAGGAGTAGGTTTAGGAGTAAGTTTAGAAGCTGGTTTAGGAGCTGATTTAGGAGATGATTTAGTAGCAGATTGAGAGGAATCAGTTTTGTGATAGGTATGATCTTTAGGTGTACTAAGTGGTGGGGTAGGAGGCAATGGTGATAGTGGGATAATGGGTGTGCTAAGACGATGAACAATGGTTTCAACGGAAGGGGTATTAGGATGGTGGTGAACTGGCTTCTGCGGTGGCGGCATAGTAGTTGATGGTGGTGCGGAGTCCTTTGAAGGCGAAGGCGGTGAAAAAATACTACGAAGTCTAGAAGTGTTAGTTGGCGGAAGAATAGCTCCAGAAGTTGAAGGTTGAGATGCAAGTCGATTCTTGTAGCAATCAGGAAGGTTTTTGAGGCGAAGAGTTTTCTTAGGTGCAGGAACAGCCGTAGTAGAAATAGAAGTCGAAGTAGAAGTTAAAGTAGAAGTTGTAGTTGGCAGAAATAACATGGTTGTGGCTCCAAGTTCGCAGCGTAACGTCTGGAATCAGAATGAAATGTTAGCCGCCGTCGGTGCGTCTTTTATAACAATATGCAAATGAGAGGGGTAGCAGCTGGCCGAGACTGATTATTGACCTGGGAGGTGGGGGAAAAGGGGAAAGAGAAGGTATTTATTTAAAATAATTCGCATAACTTTTGACTAAAATAAGATAACCAAATTCTTCTTTTACCAAAATGTTTGTCTTACATAGACCTTTTCAATGATGTATCGCTTGTCCAAATCCGTCAATCCGTTATCAAGTTATAGCCATTTTAATTTTTCAGGTCATAACCGGTCGTTCACCCGTAGTGGGGGAAGGAGTGGGGGTAGGAGTGGGGGAAGGGGGGGGGGGGAATCGACTCCATTTTTTCGGGGGGGGGAGGGGGGAGGGGGGGGGAGGGGGGGGGGAGGGGGGGGGAATCGTCTCCATTTTTTCGGGGGGGGGGGAGGGGGGGGGGGTCATTGACCCTTCCGAAAGTGGGTCAAGGTCATTCAAGATTTATAATGATCCAAGGTGATGGGAACAGTAATACTGTTCCCACCACCCTGTTTGCCTAGCGGTTCCCACTCCCAACCCACTAGTTACGTTCTGCAAGGGAGGTCCCTGGGCCGTCCGCATCAAAGCGTAACGTCCCGTCCGCATCAAAGCGTAACCATTAATTTCAGGGAAACTGGAACAGCAGGGAGGCCCTGGTCCGTCCGCATCAAAGCGTAACGTCCCGTCCGCATCAAAGCGTAACCATTAATTTCAGGGAAACTGGAACAGCTAATGCAGAAACGCAACTCTAACACCCACCCAAACTAATCCCACCCATCATATTCCTAAACAAAATGCAAAAAACCTAGTCCGCAATTTGCGGATGTCCCACCCCTTCTAAGTGAAGTTCAACTGAACTTCTGAATTTACAGTTAATCTACCCCCTAACATCTAGCTGTAAGGCAAAACAAATGCACAAAACAAACATAAATTATTAGTACCAACACATCATTATTAAAAACCAAATAATTCAACACAACCAAATACCATCATTATTCTTAAAATTAATACACCTTAATGCTAAACACCTCTTAAAATTAATACACCTTAATGCTAAACCCAACTTATAACTAACATCGCAATGCGCAAATTATTTCTTAAATTAAATACACCTTAAAACTAAACACACACACACACACATACCACATTGCATTAAAAAACGCAACATAGTAGAAGAAGTTCAAATATATATAGGCCTACTATATATTTGAAACCTCTTGCTGAGTCGCCAACAACCTTTCGCTATGAAAGTTTGTTGGCGACTGAAGCAAAGATATAGCTCCTATCGCTCCTCGGGTTTTCAAGGAGTGGGGGAAGTTGTTTCACTCCAGTACAGTGTTCAATCCAGTCCAATTCGCAGCAGTGTAAAAGGAAGGCGAAGGAGTGGGGAGCAGCATATGCACAGCAACGCAAAACCAAGGTTTGAGGTTAGAATTATCCATGTGCAGTAGCGCTAAAGTGAGTAATACAGGACTAGGCTCATGCGCAATAGCATAGTCACTATTCCGATCCGGAGAACTCGTTGCATGCGCAGCAGGTTTGAGGTTAGAATTATCCATGGCAGCTGCCATATTTAGTCTGGTTTCACCACATAAAGTCAACAACCGGTAGTGACCGGCCATTGACCTGGAGGAGTGGGGGAAGGAGTAGGGGAAGGGGGGGGGGCTCCATTTTTTCGGGGGGGGGGGAGGGGGGGGGAGGGGGGGGGAGGGGGGGGGGAAGGTCATTGACCTTTCCGGTCGGTCATTGACCCCAAGGAGTAGGGATAGACACAGAACCCTACTTCTCTTACTACTCAGGTGAAAGTCGGTCAACCAGTCATTTGCTTGCCATCTGCCGCCATCTGGCTGGAGTTATTGCCTCTATAAAGGTGGGTAGTTTATCGCGCTACAAACATTCATTGCCTCGCATCCGCTCGGTCATCATCTCTCGTTAGTTTTATGTTATGACTACTTCACTTACTAGGTTTGAGGTTAGAATTATCCATGGAATAGCCTTCGTAAATTCTAACCTATAAAATTACTACTCTGGCTTTCTGTTTCAATTTCTTTTACACTTCATTTTATATCTTAGTCTTATTTTAACTTCTGAACTTAACACATCGGTTATGATGACTGCACAATGTTTAAAATTAAAGCTTTTGCGAACACAACACATATTACGAAGTACTTCTAAACCTTCAATTTCAAAGTGTAAAACTAATTTAAATAGAGTTAGAAAGAAGTACAGTTTTAACCCATTATACTCAAAGACTTCGCAGGTTAATGTTGATGATAATGTTATTTACAACATTTTGCATTCTATGTTACAATTCAACAACTTTCAACTTGTTACACCTATCAACTGTGTTCAACAAGTTTTTTTATTTTACCCCTACTATTCCTCATATAAGCGCTGTCACCACAATTCCTACTTCATGCTCCTCTATTCTCTTCAGCTAAGCTAAAGTTTGAGGTTAGAATTATCCATGGCGGCCGCCATGTTTAATTCAGTTTCACCACATATAGTCGGCAACCGGTTATTGGTCTAAAGGAGTGGGGGAAAGGGTGGTGGGGGAAGGTTGCCGTTTTATAAGCCCTCTCCCTAGGCGGCGCTTCTCATTCGATCGCCAACTTTCAAACAATAAACACCTCTCCCATGGCACGAATGAATTAATTATCCCACTATCACCAACTAGTTCAACTTTGAACTATTTCTGGTGGTAGTTGGGTAGGCTTTTTTAAAACTTACTCTGGATGACCTTGACATACTTTCCAGGCCCCCAGTTATAACTGTTGAATTTCAGTTTTCATCTTACTCTTAATTTTTGTTCAACTTTTAGAGTTTAGTTAACACAGTTGAATTTTACTTTTCAACTAACTCTTCATTCATGCCCAATTCTACTTCAAATTCAGGGCATATGCTCTCGCCATCTGCACCCTGCAGCTGCCCTGGCAACTGACACCATCTGACCCCTGCAGCTGCCCTGGCAGCTGACGTCACTTCCGGTTTAGAAGTGGCTTTTTCCCACTACTTCCAACCTTAATCTACAATAAAAATATTTTTGCAAAAAAAAATCACCGAGAAGAATGTGGAGGTGCACCTTTTGGTTGACATTCAGGAACAATGTAGCTGATGCATTTTAAACGATATTTATTTCCAGAACGAAGCAGTCTTTATTTTCCCATTGCTCAGTCCGCCTCATAAAAGACCTCGCTCCCAGCTACCGCTAAACCTCTTGACAACCTGGCCTTCGTCAAAGCAGGATTGTACGGCCGGTTAAACCACAATTATAGAATGTCTGCAAATAAACAAACCGCTCCCGCCGCGGCTTAGGCGCTAAGCCCAAAATACGATCAGTCGAATAAAAGAAACAAGTCGAAAATAATTGTGGGGCTGTCCCTGCGGGGGTGAACAGCCAAAACCACGGCACTGGAGCAGTGGACCGATGGGACATCTGATACCCTTGCGGGCAAACCACCAAACAAACCGTCTACTTTTGTGACAGTCTCGGAATCTTGTTACGAATGTTGCGTTGCAGCTGCGGAAGGGACCAACTGTAGGACTAATGTGTGTGTCGTCGTGGCTGGGGTTCCAACAAGGGGGTTCTGACGTGAAACTGATAACGTTGCCGAGATGAAATAAAACACAAAACTTTGAATTAATTCAATAATTCATTTCCTAATTGTTTGGAATTCGTTGTTTGAGCAAGATACCTAACACAATGTCCCTATACGAAAGGTTGGAAGAGATAGTTCATAGTATGCCGTTCATCAGTACCTGCTGAATGTTGCAGACATGGAGATTTATCCTAAACAGCAATAGAAGATAATTTTGAACCAACACTGATAATATTAATGGTCATTGTCAATCCTTGATCAAGGCGTACAACGACTTACTTACTCAAGTCTCAAATCGATTCTAAAAGAACCCCCGATAACCTGTACTTGTGTAATCTGAAGAACGGAGCCAAAAAATGAATGAAGTCTGGTTTTGTTGATAGTTTACAACGTTGAACAGCTGAATAGTTCTGTGAATGTTTTGATTTAAGGTAAGATTGGAAATTTTCGGTGAGATAAGATAGTGTGTCATGGGCGTACTTCACGAGTCTCCCTAGTTGTAGCAACAAGCCAATCTCATTGACATTGAGAAAAAAGTGGAGTGATTATCGGGGACGTCGGATAGACGGTGAAATTGTAATTTATAGTCCCATTGCTAATGAGCCGTACAAAAGCGATTTTACTATGTGATTTAATTGTCCAAGACCATTGATATCGTCTTACGTTTTACCGCTATATCGTCTTTGACTTAGTTCTGCCAACCCGGTTTCCGTGGTCAATATCGGGCCCGTTTGCGCGGGTTCCCGCACATAGTCGGGTCGCGCATGCCGCGTAGCGCAAGCGCGGTCGTGGTCGTACAGGGGGCGCAGGCGCACTTTACAGCTGGATTTACGCTTGCGTCTCCACTGCGGGGCGCAGCCGCGGTGCATGTCCGGTGATTTACGCGCACGGCCGCCGGTGATTGGTGGATTATGGGTTGTGGCGGGAACGGTCGCCGTCGGCGCCCCGGACTAACCGGCACTTACTCTAAATTAATAATTGGCTCACATCGCATGCAAACTCGGCTGTAATTTATTGTTTACTTGCTATATACGCTGTTTCACCTGGGTTAGCTTTGGTATGCCAGCCAGAATTTTTAGATTTAACTAACCTACAGTAGTCCTGGCTGTGTTGTTTACCAATAGAGCTTTTAATGTAAAGTTTATTCACTCTGTCATTTCATTTTGGCACTATGTCAAACTGTAAAAAACTTTATCATCCGTTTTGTTCATTAACAAATCAGGTCATAAAAACTTCTCAAATCCCCAGAAAGGGGTTCATTTATAACGGTGCTAACGCTATAAAAACTAATGGCTTGAAAACCCAGTCCATGAAATTTTACATAATTGAAAGCCTATTGGCAAATATGCATGTATATGTTCAAATATTCATATTCAAGGTGTCCGCAAAGTACGCGACCAAACTTTATAATATTGTTAATTGGGTCTAAATTATCAAAAACGTATATTTGAAGGTATAGGAAATGCATATTTCTTTAGATATCCGCAATCTTGTTTTTCCACTTGATAATTTTTATGTCGGTGAAGAATTGTTCAGGACGGTCATATTTGGCATGGGCCATTAGATTACCAATGTCCATAAAAATGGCGGCCATTTTAAAATGTTTTAACTCAAATATCTTAAAACATAAACTTATCAATGTTTGTCTGAAGAAAAATATCGATAACGTCCTTATTTGTTGTAAGATCCCTAGGAACTTGGTAGTGTATCATTCGTTAGACAATTAAATATCTCATCTTTTCTTGTCTTGTGAAAGTTATAAAATTTTTCGGATTAAAGGTATTTGAGTTAAAAAGTTTAAAATGATCGCCATTTAAAGAGAAAACTTCGGAGAAAAATATATTATTACTTTTTTTGTCAAAATGGGCATTTGTATTATAAAGGTTCATGCCGAATATGAACTTCCTAAAAGAATCCGTCACCACACACAACACACACATAAAAATTATTAAGATGAAAAAATGGCGAATATGTCGGTAAAAATGCATTTTAGGATATACCTTCAAAGAATCTTTTTTACTTATTTTGACCCAATTAGCCATCTTATGAAGTTTGGTGACGTAATTTACAGCCACCCGACATATACCATAATCCTTTTTATAAATATAGATTTGCCGAATGTGCTAAGAAGTGATAGTTGCGTTATGTTAATATCATTTATAGTGCATCAAAACCATTCATATTGAACATGAATAAAGAATTCTGGATTAAATAATACACTTCATGACCAGTCCTGTGGTATTGTTGTTTTTAAATACATTGTTTCATGTTTTAAAGACATTATTCAACCTCATTTTTTCTAGGGCAACTACAGTACATATTCTGGTCTTATTTTTGACTAAAATAGTGTCTTAATTCAAATGGATACAGGAGGAAGAAATAAAAAGTCTGGTTAGCTGACTGAGTATTCAGTACGTACAACTTTAAAATGGTTTATACCAAAAGCGAAGTTTATACCACGTATGAAGTCTTGTTTGTCCACTATAAAATAATTCCCTTTTCTCGTGATCCATTCATTTTCTAAATAGAAGTGGGTTGATGTAGAAGAAGGGCATGGAAACCTCTAAGGGCGAGCTTTTAGCTGATGAGGAACATAAATGGATAGTCGGATTGGTTTTACATTTACAACCAGAGCGGACCGACTGTTTAAGTGTAGAAATCATCTGTGACTGGAACACGGAAGTACTCCCAGTGACCGTCTGCTGCTCTATTTCTCATCTCTCCTTCAATATCATGTCCTTTGGCTGCTTACGCAAAATAAACCTACAGCGTAAAATTGCTAGGCCTGGGTCTCCTTATTCATCAACAAGAACGTCACTGAACTGTAATATATCCTCATAACTTCTTCCGCGTAAAGGTTGTTGGAAAATAAACAACAATCACGTTGCCCGCGCATGGTTGACTCTGGTCCGCGGCAGTAACCGTCCATCAGATGCAAGCATCGCCCGTAGCCGTACTGCAGCGTGCACGGTGTACGGTCCACTTGCACCCCCATAACTCTCCGTGAACGATAAACCCGTCAGGCCGGGGTAATGGAGTTGTCGGGGAAATCAATCAGCCGTCGTCCGCCACCGCCAGCAGCCAACAGACCAACCATTACCTGGCGATCGTAAACTGGAAATTGAGATGTCCTGTGCTTTACCTACTGGGACAGGCTAACAGCCGTGGCAAACGGAGCATTTTGGCAAGTGCAAAAATTTACTTCAGTTACGTAAATTTTTTCTTTGGTAATTAATTACTTGTGAGGCGGATTTCGAAATCTGTCTTGCAGACAACTCTTCACCGTAGTAATTAATCACACCAAACTAACCTACATTTTATAATTTTTAAATGTTACCGTGAAGAAAGGTTACTCCCATAAGCCCTCCAATGAACAAAATTAGTAAAAGAGTGTTACAAGCTGATTGGATAAGACCTGATTTACTCTGATATACGTCTAGAGGCCTTCTGGAAGATCTTACTGCACGGCAACATTGAACAATTTTAATATTTAGGAATTTTTAATAGTTAGGATATGTTGGTTAGGTTAGTTGAGATGATTGGAGATCCCAGCAGAGAAGAGTTACCTGTGAAAAGGGTCTTGAAATCCGTCTATACCTTCTACCTCCGAGAAAAGTTACGTTGCAGAAGACATCACATTCATATAATGGAACCCTACTCCTTGCACGTTGCTATACTAATACTCCTCGGTCTGTGCCTACCATTTTCTTTCATTGCAGCTCAGTGAGTCCTGGTGAAATACTGTATCATAAACTACCCACACATTCTCAGACTGGGATTGATATATCCGCTCTGTCGTGAAATAGTTGTGCTCCAAACAATTCCAGTTCAAAGCAGGCGGTCCCCGGGTTCCCAATGGGGGTCCGTGGCCGCCTTGACCCACACACCCACTTGGGTCAATGATAATTATTGTAGACCGGCGACGGTAATTTCTTATGTGCATGGTGAAAAAAGGGGTTTCACAACACTAGACCTAAGTGACTGATCTAGTACCAAGATATGTTATGAATTCATTATAAGATCATACGCTTTTATTTCCGCGATGCAATTTCTCTGTCAAATCATTGATGAAACTAAATCAAACATGATGTACAAAATCAGAACCGTGTTTACACTTTGTCATTGAAATATAGTTGGTGGAACAAAAAATAATCCAAAGGTTGCCAGTTCGATTGCGAAAATGTTTTTTATTTTAAGGTTCGACACTGTAACCAGCTGGATGGGATTCATCAAGAATATGAATGAGCTAGTCTTTTTAGCGATAAAACTACACAAGATTCAGCCATCAGGCTTTCACTTTCCCTCATACTTAGCATAAAAATACGTGTTGAAAGCGTCTCAATTTCAAAAATTGAATCTTAAAAGCAAGGAGTCGAAAAACCCGCGAGAATTCCTTACAATATTTAAGTTAAATAAATTGATTGTACGGATTTATACATGTAACGTGTGCGCATAAATATCTTATTTAGGTAGCGGGGTGTCATATTATTGCTCAATAGTAGTAACTTTGGGTGTAGCCAGCGGCTCGAAACAAAACTATCGAAATCCCGTGGATCGCATCACTTGCATCAATAGAATCTGCAGTCATAAGAAGCAAGGAGATGGATGACGCGACTTATTTGATGATCTCCCTTTAGTAAAATAATTTTATATCTCGTTTCAGATGAGCCCGGCTGACAGCGAAGAGCTAGACCCTCCCTTATGGGGCTACCGGGAGCGGACCCGCGCCGTCCTGCGACACCTCATCCTGGAGCGAGGGATCAACCCCAACCACCCTCTCGTCACCGGCTACGACCTCCACCTCAGCCTCACGACGGCGCATGCCGAGTACACCCGCGGCCTCGAGCTCTGTCCCCCGGGCCTGGACCTGGTGGCGCTCCGGACCGTGTGCTTCCGGGGCGCCGACCTCAGCTTCCGGTACTGCGACCGGGTGGCGACCTCCATCTACCAAGAGGAACGGGAGGAGAAGGAGTCGCCGCCGAAGGGGCAACGTGGAGGACGGGACGGGAGGAACCATCAGTACCATCAGCAGGGTGGAGAGAGGCAGTGGCAGCACCAGGGCAGAAACTGGAATCGAGATGGTAACCGGAATTACAACAACAATAACGAGAAGAAGTACTGATCGCGTGCTCAAGGTTTTATCGTTTTTAAACCCGGTGATACAAAAACCAAATTTTTAATATTTATTTTTAAGTATTGTGTGTTAATTTTCTTACTGATATTGTACTCATAATTTTAATTTTGTTTTTAGATTGTGTGGCTATGTCTACATTTAGTAGACTCTTTAGTTACCTTAGGGTTGCTTCATTAGTTCGTTGAATTTTAGTAAATGTTTCACCAAAGAGTGAGGTGTGAGATCTAATAAAGGATCGGAAAAAAGATTATATGTCTGGGAAGGGTATCAGTATGGAATAGAAGGCTGAATACAAGAGAGAAGGAGAATTTGTTAGGTAATGTTGCTTATAAAGTATTTCCCAGTCCGTAAGAAAGACTTTGAATTTTATCGCCTACCATAACACGTGAACTAAAAATCTATAGTTTTAAGTATTTGATTAGTCTACTGTTGTAACTATGTTGCAGTGATTTCTGTTTTCCTCTCAAGCAATTTATAGTTTTGTACATTTTAAATTATGTAGTCCTGCAAATACTAAAAAAATAAAAATAAATCAATAGTTAATGGTTTTAAACAACGTAAACCCAGTAGAAGTGTAACTTCACTAGGAGTTTTTTGTGATTTTTTAAAATAGTTTTACTGTGGTATTTTGATCAGTATTTCATTTTAATATAAATATTAAGAGTAAGATATGATTACCTAAAATAGATAACAATTCCCATAACATAACAGATATACTCACGCTGTTTATTTCAGATTTGTTGTTGTTTGTTTTAATGTTCTAGTTTTACAACTTCGTTAATTGTAATTTTAATAATGAAATGAACACTTTATCCTTATTTGTGTGCTATAAGTAAATCGTCTAAAGCTTATTTAGTTTTCATTGATTTTATACTGTATCAGTCAATAAGTGAATTGATGAATTTTATAAGGTGGATAATACTTTTACTTTCTCCCCCTATACCACAGTATGTGGAGAAAGTATTGTTTTCGTCAAAATTTTCGAATTTGAGTTGTTGGTGGATTTATCCATTTTGGTTCCCCCTGAGTCCAAAAAAGTGGTTTTCGGAGTGATGTCTGTGTGTGTGTGTGTGTGTGTGTGTCTGGATGTATACAGAGCTAGAGAATGCCCCAATGGTCCGATTTTGGTGAAATTTGGTACGTAGGTCCAAACCCATGATAATTCCAGGCGTTTTTTTCATTTTTTTGAATTTTTGATTTTTAAGGGTAGTTTACCCCCAAAAACCCTCAAAAATCATCAAAAATCAAAATTTCTCAAAAACGGCTCTAACGATTTTGATTAAAATTTTGTGATTTATTAAGCTTAAAATGGTGAATAAAATGACACCACCCGCATCTCCGAGAAAATGCGCATTCAAAAGTTATGGAGTAAAAAGTGTTTCAAAAATCAATTTTTGGTTTTTTCAAAATAGCTGTTGCCTCGAAATAAATTTTACTTATCACCATTAAATCAAGCTCGAACAACTAAATAATCCAGTATTTTGAATTATTGCTCTACGTCAAGTGGTTGCGGAGAAAATTCAATTTTTCGTTTAGCGGTAAACGCAGTACGTTGTTAAAAGTCACAGACGCGCGTGGGGTCAAACGAGCGCTGCTCAGCCGGTAGCTCTCCGACTGAGTCATCAAGACATTAATGTTTGGAGCTTTTAACACCTTTTTTATATTGTTGGGAGAAAGTATGTGTCAGTTAACTGATACCGTTTATTTAATATTAGTAAAACATACGTGTGAGTTTTTATCGACTTTAAGCTCTAGTCGTTCTCGTTGTTTTATTGTTTATACTGGTTTTTAATATATAAATCTTTATTATCAATTTTGGCTTCATTTACTCCTTTGACTTGTCTATTAATCCAAAATATTCATCTTTATAACAGAACATTACTCTATAGATTATAATGGCATTGGCAGTTTGACATACCAAAGAATTGTTTGTGCTTAGAATAGTATCGATAAAATACATTATGCATTTTTAGATTTTTTAACTTCAGGGGAGTGGTTTAAAAAGAAGTTCCAAGTTCAAGGTATATAATATATTTCAAATGAGATAAATAAATTATTTAAATAGCGTTTAAGTTAGAAATTTCCCGCATGGGCCAAGGGCTCTGTGCTGATAGGGCTGGGGGAGTGCGTTTATAGCCAATGTATCTGCAAATGTTTAATAAAAAGAAATAATAAAAATAAATTCAAATTATGTTGTAGTGTTAATAGTCCAGGCAATCGGTACTTTAACGTGGAAAAAATTATAGTATGGAGTTTTTCTGCTGTTTTCTATGTTTTTTGGGGTGCTGAATCCGAATCTGAAGTTTGCACCAAGATATTCCTTGTGCTTCTCGAGATATCTGCAAAAAACATTGAAATTTTGGCACTTTTTTTTAGTATTTTGCTTATAACTCCGAAAAGATGCATTTTTACGAAATTTATGTCCTTAACAAAAATAAAGTAGAGAAAATTTCCAACACAATGCATGCATAAAGTTTGTTGTTACGACCAACCATTATGAAACTATAGCTATTTGAAAACTGGCTAATTTTTGGTACTTTTAAGAAAAATACTGTTATTCAATATTACATCACATTTAAACAATTATTTGCACATGTTTTGCCATAACACTATATATGTATGGAAAGAGCGTTAAATTTACTATAGATTACATATATTATCGTTAGTTTGTAAGTGGTTAAGTGTTCATAAGACTGCTTATAATAGTTTATCTACAGTCACAATTCTAAGGTTGGCAAGACCATAATCTTTAATTACTAGTTATGTCTCTCACTGGCAATGTCAGATTACTTTTGGAATGAGAATTATATATTTTGTGTACATTGTTGAAAATATGCCTAAAAATCAATACTAAATAACACCCGTCACAGCAGACCTGCATGCTCAGTGAATTTGGAATTTAGTTTAACTAATAATTTTTCGTCATAACAATCCTGTTGTACTCATGGGTAGGCCTATGTAGGTTTTCTGAACTAAGAGTGTGTTATAGAAGTATTTCATTGTATCATAAACAAAAACACTAAGTGTTGAGGGGTTGCCAAGTCCTAAAAAGATATGATATCAAAATATGTTCCAAGTCAATGACTTTGGTTTTAGAATAGCTACTCGACAAATTGATTCAATCTTTTAATGCTTGGTAAACATTCTGTAAAACATTATTGTTTTATTTATAAAGCGTACTTGGCCAGCAGATGTATGGTATTTTATTTATTTATTTTTTATTGAACTGTACTATTGAGAACTTATTCATTCATCGTAATATATCCCCATTAGTATGTATAGGCCTAACTTTACTAATACATCTGCTGGCCAAGTACGGTTTCGAAATAAAACAATATTGTTTTACGGAATGTTTACCAAGCATTAAAAGATGGAATCAATTTGTCGAGTAGCTATTCTAAAATCAAAGTCATTGACTTGGAACATATTTTGATATCATATCTTTTTAGGACTTGGCAACCCCTCAACACTTAGTGTTTTTGTTTATGATATCATTATTTTTTATCATATTTGGCCATTTGGGTTTTTAAAGTAAAATCTTTAAGTAGGAAAGCAGATTTAATTAAAAGCTTTAAAGTTAAACGGAACACTATGTTTGTATTCGTTTGTCTGGAATTTATACAGAGGAACACCTCTGTCGTTTATAGGGTAGTTTTTTAAGCTATTTAGCTGCATTAAGAGATTAAAATACTAATTTATGGGTCCATGCTGAATACCCGTGATTCGTAAGGGAAGTGACAGGAGGTATTAATTTGAAGGTGTCTTTAATCTTGGTCACCCCCTTCGAATTCATCTTTAATATCGAGATATAAATCAAAGATTGTTAAATGCATAAGTTTGTGTCGTGTTAATGTACCAAATTTTATTGCTTCATCTGCAGTGTTAAGAAAATGTACGGTACTTTTACTCCCTGAATAACTGCAAGTGTAATTTTCAGACTACACAGAACTATCTTTGAGTAAAGACAACCTAAGATTAACTGATTTCTACTACAGGTCTGATTCATAGCCGTTTTGAGTTCTGTATGTGAAGCGTTAAAAAGGAATTTAAGCTATAAATATTTAATATTGCACATCTGATTAAAAGAATGGATGAAGCAATATTGCTACGGATACGATTTTTATCGTATCAGTGCCAAAATAGTAATCTGTTTTAAGGATTGGTCCATGCTTAATATAAACACCAGTCAATCTCCAAACATTTAATTAAATTAGAATGATAGCATATTGGGATTTTTAAAATTAATTACTCCTTGCAGCAACCTCTTTACATTGAAATTTATGAAACGACAACATTTTCTAGTTCAAACATTTTCCTAGCAGAATTTTTCAGGGAGTACAATAAGAACGCTTACCATGCGTTTTCTGAATACTAGCATTAAAGCTTAGTACATCAACACTGCCCAAAAATAGCATTTTTATGAGGATATCAGTTTTATGCCATAAGGGGGGCGGCCTATACCGCGATTTTTTCCTGCCCTATAAATGAGTTGGTCAAAACCAAACATTCCAAGCGAAATAGAGCATAGCTCGATGAGAAATTACGCATTTTAATTTGATGAAGAATTGGCAAATATAACATAATTCCTTTTTTGACACATCAATCTTGAAGATCGGTTCAGTTGTCACTGAGAAGTTAACATGGCAACTAATGCACGTACGTATAGGTGGAGGAGGATAATTAATCTTATTTGGCACCGTATAGTCACTTCTTCATTAGTTTGGATCAATATTTTACGTCTTCATGTATTTGTTTCTTTTATGCATTCCACAGTTTACAATATTTACAAAGACAAATTTCTCTTAAAACGGCGTTATGAAGATAAAGTCTTCCTAGTTGGTTTAGTTTTGTGTGTTTTAATTGAGTTTGCTGTTAATTTTCGGGTTGTAACTTAACCAAAGAAAAATTACACTGTTGTAACAAAAAAGTTACAACAGTGAGAATAATAACAGTTCTTCAGTTCTAAAGATAACAATATTTTATTTTTTTAATACAGTTATACAGATAATTCAAATGAATTTATTGGCTTGGACGAAAGTCAACACAATTTTAAGTAAAACAATTTTCTGTATAACACAATCTATAAGTGCAAGCTGATCAAATCAATGAATATGATAGCAGATGTTTTGGCTTGGTTTATACAACGAATTAAAATTATAATGTCAAATGTTTGCTTTGTTTACCTTTTAAATTTACGAAATGTAAACAAAATGATTGAAGAAATCTCATATTTTTTTATTTTGTGATATTTAAAGTGGATGAACTCGATCTTTGTACACAAAGGTTTGTACTACGTACAAATACGAAGATTCCTACAAAGTTTCGTGTGATTCCTATCAGTGATAAAGGCTGTAGCTTTGCTTAAAAATTTAAATAGTTTGTTGTGCGTAGGAAACCACATTTCTGACATTTTTTAGGCTACTTTTGAACGCATATATTTTACTTCATTTAGGGTTTTTAAAGTAAGCTTGGTGATTTTTTGTGTTCATTGACCCAGTTAAACGGATAGAAAACGAAAATTGGGTTAATTGCGTCCTTTTTGTGCCCTTTTGAGAAGTGAAAATTGGCCGTATTCTGCTTCGTGTCTATATAGGCACGCGTCGTCTGTTTGGTTGGGTGGGACTTGGCGACGTGACACGACCGTGCCACTGGATAAATAATACAGTTTTAAAGTAATATTTTTATTTTCCTTAGACATACATGATAATTTTAGTGAATTTAGTTTTGTAGAGTTTATCAGCCAGATTGAATTCAAATGAAGTAGAGTGCACCCGATGCCCGCCAAGTTGGAATTAAAATAATTTTACTACAGCAAAAAAACTGTTCAATACTCTTATAACAATATGAAACATACATCGATTTATTGAGACTTTAATGTAGATTTAAAGTACATAGGAGTAATTATAATCTTCCATAAATACAATAGCCAGATTGAATTAAAATGAGGTAGAGTGCACCCGACGCCCGCCAAGTAAGAATTAAAATAATTTTATTACAGCAAAATAAACTGTTCAATACTCTTATAACAATATGAAACATAAATCAATTTATTGAGAATTGAATGTAGATTTAAAATACATATATAGTAATTATAATATTCCATAAATGCAATAGCAAGATTGAATTAAAATGAAGTTGAGTGCACCCTATGCCCGCCAAGTAAGAATTAGAATAATTTTGTTAAATCAAAATATACTGTTTAATACTCTTATAACAATATGAAACATACATCACTTTATTAAGAATTTTATGTAGATTTAAAGTACATATATAGTAATTATAATCTTTCATAAATACAATAGCCAGATTGAATTTAAATGAGGTAGAGTGCACCCGATGCCCGCCAAGTAAGAATTAAAATAATTTTGTTACAGCAAAATTAACTATTCAATACAAATATAACAATATGAAAACTATATCAATTTATACTGAATTTAATGTGGATTAAAATACATATATAATAATTATAATCTTTCACATATATTATCTAACAAAATCTTAATAAAATGAGGGAGCGTGTTTACTTAACAGCTAAAAATAGTAAAAATAATTTTGCTAATGTAAACTAAAACCTTTTAGACCTCTTATAACAATTTAAAACTCGTATTACTTTGTGTGTGTTTTTACTAATAGTAAAAAAAATATATGTTTATAGTATAACTGACCTTATAAATTGACAAAAAACGAGTTAAAAAAATGTAGTGCACACAAAATGACTTGTAAAAAGAATACAAATTGTTTTGTAAAGACTAAATAAACAGTTAAAACAAAAAAATAACAATGTGAAACCTACATTATTTTATTCTATAATTAAAGCAGATTATACTGATATATATATATGTATAATATTTGTTTACGAATAGATTAGTAGAGACTGTTTTAAAAGAGATAATGCAAAACATAAGAACTTTTAATGAAAATACCATTTATTTTGCTAGAGCGAAATAACTATTCTGCACTCGTACCACTATATGAAATGTATATATATTAGTTTAATGTTTATTGCAGATTAGTATGATATATGCCATATATTTATGATGTTACTGGTATACTCCTGGTCCTTCGAACCTACATATCCATGCTTACTACAGTATTGTTATGACAAAATATTATTAGTAAAATTAAATTCAAAATTCGCTGAGCATGCAGGTCTGCTGTGACGGGTGTTATTTAGCACAAGGAATATCTTGGTGCAAACTTCAGATTCGGATTCAGCACCCCAAAAAACATAGAAAACAGCAGAAAAACTCCATACTATAATTTTTTCCACGTAGGGTATTTTTTTCAGTACGGTTTTACTGGACTATAAAGTGAAAAAAACAAATGGAGAATAGATATTTATTAAGAAATCTCAATTTTAGATAGAGCTGAATAAAGTAAGGAAACTCAAGAGTTGCAAATCTGCAAGTAAAGAAAAACATAATGAAGTTAAAAATTAAATTGGATTTTTAGACTCGGTCTTTGTTAATAATTTGAGTTCACAGTACAAAAACTCTTTAAAAAAAATGTTGAACCTATTTTTTTACGACTTTTTAAAGTTTTACTGGCATTTGCTAGTACCATAACATCATCATTTGACGCTTTCAAGGGCTAATTTATAAATATTTTCTTTTCTTTGTAGGCTAACCTAAAACTTCATACTGTAGTGTATAACACCTTCGTACCACATTTCGCTTTGGTTAATCCAAATATCGAATTTACCAACCTAAAAAGCTAACCTGTAAAATCAACAGTGAAATCGCCACTTTTAAATCTCAATTTATAGGCTCGTCTAAACCTACTAGTGATTTAATCACTGGTAATGTAGGAAATTATCTCACACAAGAATAGGGTGGTGATATCAAAATTTTCTATTTCAAAAATGCATTAAAATTCGAAAATAGCTCAAGTTTTGTTATGAACAAGCTTGAGCTAAAGTAGTTTTTTCTGAATAAAAAAACTAATTCAAGGTCCGTTACATCTGTGGGTAACCCAAGACGGCGTAACTTGGAACAATCATTGGCAAATTGATTTTTGCGGGGATAGGGCTATAATTTCAACCGAATTGTGAATCCGCCTCCTTTCGCTAGATAAATTCTGGGAGAGAGGTGGGTTTGAGGTAAGTAATGACCAGACAGGCAGGTAGATGGAAGCAGAAGTCATTAAAACTATCAGAGTACAATTTGGCTTTGAATCCTTAAATCTCGGAATTGAAAACTAAGGAGCGCTCCTCAAATTACGCCTACTTATTTGTTCAAGTTATTGAGTCAACGAGTAATAAGACCTATAAGATAGCACAGATTGCCGAAATCGATTGCCTTAGGCCTAAGTAAGTTTTTAGTGCTGTGGGCTTTATATTTGTGATAATAGCTAAAAGTATTTTAAACACGTTGGTTATTTCATGAATAAAGCCACACAAATATAAATAATACTCATAAACTCGGGTTTTTGATGAAGTCTAAATTGTTGTCATGTAATATTTAATGCAATAAATAAATATGCCAATATTATGTGCAGTGATTCAGATACAAAATTCAGAGGTAACATACATTAACAGTATCACTAGACACTTCTTTGATCTGAACGGTTGCTACGTTTTTGAGTGTAAGTGAATTTGTATGCTGTGTTCTCTAATACAATATAGCAACAGGCTGTATGAGATCTTAAATATGGTTCGGGAATACTGTTCGGAATACTGTAAGATATTATTTATCTGTAATAAGCAATCTTTGCTGCTTCTTAAAATAGGAAATCCACCGTCTCGTAAAATAGTTAGGAGTACATTGTATTTAATTAACTACATAAAACGTAGCACAGTATTTCGGATTGTTTTACTATAAAACGGTATAATAATGTTTTTCAACGTTGCAAAAAAAGCCGTTCAGATAAATCACACTTAATCTGGTCGTTCCGGATTTTTTTTTGAAACGATATTTAACACAATACTTTTACTTTACTCTTCGTGGATGTATTTCATCATCAGGATCATGGCATTCCAAGTAATATTGCTAAACGACTTGGTGTGAAAATTTTATTAAAACGATATACTTGAGGTAAAAAGTAAAAAAAATTCCCATGATTTTCCCTCCATTATGAATTAATAATAGTAATGGTATAATTTTCTTCGATTGTAGGCCTAATGCCAGTTATACTTTACAAATTCTAAAAATCTCCGAAGCCATTTTGCATTTTTTTTACCCAGACGTGGCAATGTTTCCAAACAACCTTATCTATCATCTCGCTGTCTACACGGGAGCCAGCCGGCTCGTAGAAAGATCCGAATATTTAAACGGAACAATGCGGGTGTTAATTTATATATGACGTATATGATTGTTGTTTTGTCGCCCCCTGTCGGGCAAGGTGTGAAGCTATTTGCCTGAGCTCCAGGGGGCGATCTCCCCCCCCAGGCGGGTGATGGGGGGGGGGGGGGAGATGGACTGTCAGTCGTAACTTTGGGTTTCATAAGTTTATAATTGGTAACCCACTTACGAAAATAATGAAGTGATCATATTTTAGACTTTTTGGAATATGTTTATCTAGTGTATTGGTTGTGAACGAAATGACATGCGAGTCTTTACTTAAATTGTTCAGGTCCAATCTCATGAAACCAATCCAGTTTTACGGTATTACAATATATGATTTATAAAGATAATTTGATATACTTCTAACTTATAGTTTTCTGATAAAATAATAATTTGATGATACATTTACTTTGACTGCTGATGCCTTGATTCTGGACAACACCCAAATGCTAAGTTTTTTTTGTGTCGCCTGGACTCATATTGACAATTAGGTACAATAACAACGCCCTGGCCTTCCGAGATCTAAATAAGGCAATCAGTTTCGTCAAAATAAGGTAATCTGTTTCTTAATCTATTGCGATAAAAATGTTTTATGTTCTAGTGAATAAGCATTAATATTATTGTAAATCATAAAAAAATAATAAATTAAATTTAAAAGTATAATTTTAAATTTATTTTTAATATATTATATTGCTATAAAATTCAAATAGCACTCTCAGGTCTTAAAAAAATAAAAAAGTTTAAAAATGAAAAGTTGTACAGCATTCAAAGATATTTAAAATACACTATTAGTATATGGGGCGGATTCAAACTGCTAAAAATTAAATACATGGCAAATCAGACTGTCAGTCAACCGCGTTTACATTTTTCTATCTCGTTTAGAAGTGGCGAATTTTTACCCGAATTTTCATCATCGGTTTTTTAGATCAGCTAACTCAATACGGCTACATGAAAAAAATATCTTCTACCACCTGACATTTTTTCAATTCGAATTTACCTGCAACCTCTAGTGGCTTGCTGAAATCGCGCAATTCCGCCAGGAGGACAGCGGACAGCCCCTCTAGGTGATTACCATCTGATCATGAATAATTACGGCGGAGGTAGCTAACGAGGTAGCCGTTCGCACCTCGCGCCGCCTGGCAGCTGTCCGAGTCTGTCTCTGATGCGTGTGTGTATGTTTGTTTGTTTGTGTGTGTGTGTGTGTGTGTGTGTGTGTGTGTGTGTGTGTGTGTGTGTGTGTGTGTGTGTGTGTGTGTGTGTGTGTGTGTGTGTGTGTGTGTGTGTGTGTGTGTGTGTGTGTGTGTGTGTGTGTGTGTGTGTTCGTGTTCGTGACAGTGTTCACTGTCGATTGTCAGCTGCCGCCCGCTGCTGCCGCTGCTGTACCTACGATATTGCCGGTACCGCCGCCTGCTAATCGGGGATGAAATTATGCAGCCACGATGCTGACAATTTTTGCACCATAAGCAAGCAAATCAAGACTTCTAATTGAACCTTTGAGTATCCCTAGGTACATTGAAATGAAAAAATATATTTCAATCAATTGAAATATGACTGGTTTTTTTTTTTTAATATGGGTATTATAATTTTGACTTAATAGAAAAACTCAAAACAACGATGTTATGTGCTTAGATGGTGCACTTGACTAAAATTAACAACATCCTACTAATATAAACGTGAATGCCCTGTAGTATTTTTAGACTCTCACGCGAAAACTACTCAACCGATTATCATGAAACTTTGTACACGTATACTCTTGGAGGTATCAGAAGTAACATAGCTTTTATTTTAAAAGAATTATTTTTTACGAAAGATATTTTATACAAATCTGAAAATCGATTTTATCTTTTTTTATTGGTTGCTAAGAAACAAATGCAATGAAAAATTGCAATATTAGGTATTTCTGTGATTTATTATAAATAGGGAGAGCGTGACAGCGAGTGAGCGTAGCGAACGAGCTACACCTGGGGACGAGTAACGCAGCGAAGCAGAGGGAATAAGCTAGTAAAGGATAAAGTTTTAATCAGGTAAGAAATAAAAATAAATACAATCTTATCACTTTTAGTAGAGGGAGATTAGAAATTTAACAGTTCCCTTTGCCTGAAAGGCCTGTAATTTTTGTTCTCTATGAAGATGGTTCAAGGGCTTAACCTGACTTTCGAACCTAGGGTTTGGGTTCACGGGTTATATCACAAAATGAAAAGTAAATATCGGAAACTTCATACCATTTTCTAATCCAAGTAATGCAAAGTGTAATAATTGCTAAGTTCCCACTACAAGTAATATTTCTCTCGTATTGAAGCGATTAATTTTACTGACTAAAGTAATAAATTGGCATCTTTGGCGTTTTGACCGCGAGAAAACAAGATTATTTACATAGCAATAAATAACCTCGCTCGAGGCGGAGTAAACGTTGTGTCCACTCGTTTGTGCTTTCTTGCTTATGATTAGTCGACTCTCCGTGTTATTGTTAAGATTAATTGTTTAAAACATAGTCAATGGTTTTAGTCCTAAATTTTCATTTTACGAAGCAGTACCTATGGTACCGAAGCAGTTTATAGGTATAGTAGTTGCCAAAATTAGAGAGACTGGAGGCAGGTAGTCCCGGCCCGTCCTAATCCTTTGTTGACAAAACATCCCCTATTGTAAAGCGGCCGACCGGTTGGGCACAGGAAGGCCGCTCGGGTCTCGGAGGATTCTCAGAGGAGCGTCCAGTTGTAACTCCTCTTTGTCAGAGGTTTATTCTTTTTTTATGGTTATACAATATCGTAGAACTATGATTCAAATTTCGTTGTAATCGTCTATTCAACGCGAATCATATAAGCCGTTAATTGTTGTTGTACGTGCATTGGTTCGATTATTGGACAATTTAGGCTGTGGTCAAAATTCTGAGAATTCCCCGAGACCCGGGCGGCCTTCCGGTGCCTACCCGGTCGGCCGCGTTATAATAGGGGATGTTTAGTCAAGAGAGGATTAGGACGGGCCTTGACTACCTGCCTCCGCCCTCCAGTCTCTCTAATTTTGGCAACTACACGGTTCTTCATCTGCTTAACGTAGCTCGAGCTCTACTAGTAGTTCGTCTAGTAAACTAAGCACTATCACAAGTTTCCAATAGTGCCAACATATGAATAAAAGCGCGGTTTGTAAAACAATGCATCGGTTAGCTATTTAAAAATTTTAGAGGTTTTTAAATCCGGGGGATTTAAACAAAAAAGTATTCCAAGGTTATGACACATATATAAATTAAACATTAAAGAGTAATGATTTGTTGGGTAAATTAAAACGATGGATTATGCAATTTTATACAGTGTTCGTTGTTAGGACAAATCTCACAAGACTTAGAAGGTAGAAAATAAAATTCTCATCTTCTAGGGCTCTAGGAGACCATGATTGTAACGCCAGTGGTCTGCTTCAACACAGTATGGAACTTCAGTGGGAAAAACATTAATTGGTTTATCCAAAAGGTTTTGATATTTTCTGTCATTTTGAGATTGAGACAATACTCGTACAGCTTGTAATGGCATTAACTATGTGCATTATTAATATTGCAACTTGGTTAGACTCGGATTACCTAAATTAAATGGTATTGGTTGAGTAGATATCAAAGAGAGCAAGAGAGCCAAAGCCAAAGGATTGTTGTGGGGAGGTCCGCACTAATAGCCTCTAGTGTAAAGGAAGACTCTTTCAGTTTTTGCATTTTGATTCCTTGGGCTCCAAACATAATTTCACATAAAGAAATACATCCTAATTGATTCCAACGGGTCCATTAGTTTTTGAGCAAGCGTATTCAAATGATGCCCTTGAGCTACTGTCTGACCCAATTTGGTTCTACTTTTCAATTTCATCTTTCCATAACGATCTGACCCTTAGTTTTTGTTTTATCTTTCTGCATATAATTATATTGCTCCTCCAGCGATCTCGTGCGGTACCATCTGCGCCTGGGCGAAACTATATCATCACGTTAGTTCAGTTTTTCGTTAGTTAAAAGTGAAACAAAGGCATAGAGGACATGCAGTGAAATGTTTTTGTGTGTTCTTGTTTGGAATATTTCTGATATTTGTAATTATCATGTTTAGTGTAAGAAATGGCGATTTGGCAATAACTTTGAAGATTTAAAATGATCATTTCATTTCTGGGTTAGTATACGATGCTTATGAACACATGGATAGTAATAAGTTTGTGACTTTGTATGTGACTTTGATTTTATTTTTACTGCGGAAAATTTGTCAGTGGTTATCAACCCATACTAATCATAGATTGACTAATAATCCACCAAAAGTAATCATTCAAGACTGTCAAGGGATCAGGTAATTAACAGTACTCTTAAACTGACTGAGTGGGAACTTGCCAAATATTATACAAGAAGTAATCACTCAAGACTGGCAATTGAAAAATATTCCATCAAAGGTAATTACACTCATGACTGACAAAGTATCGGTAATAAATTAGCCATCAATTTCCAACTGCAGAAGAAGTTTTTCTTTTCAATTTTAAGATCCCACTAAATGATCAATTCACGATTAAATCAGCGTTGAATATTTATAGAACCCTCGAGTAGCGGAGATTGTTTGATATCGTGACAATGGGTTCATTAATCGAGGTTTAAATCTAGACTAAAACACTACCTCATCCATATTCAGATCCATCTGATGTCCTTGTGCTAAATTGATTTATTAAACCTTTAATAACCTCAAAGTGCCGATTTTAAATCAATAGTATTAACATTGACTATGTACACTAACGTGAGTAGACTTCTCATAGCATAGGCTTGTGTGAAACCTATTGACGGTGGTGCGATCTCGTGCGGCGTACATGGAAGTACACGTAACATATGATAGATAAATCAGTATTACCACTCTTCTCAACCTATGATGAAACATTTTATAACTGATAGTTATGTTTATGTTTTGGAAAAGTGTTTTTGCAGCAATTTGCAGCACTGTAAATTCAGCTGAATAATGACAACGTCGATGGCAGTGACTCTGGTGCCGCGTACACAGAACTTCCAAAATTTTAGTATCAAACTAAATGCGTTGGATGAGAGGTCTATTCACGTTAGTGTACATAGTCAATGATAATAATCATATCAAGTCTGTTGGCAAGTCATTGTAAAGTTATGAAGCGTTAAATAGACTTTACCGTTTTCTCTTTCCTAATGGACCTATGGAAATTCTCCTTAATTATTACAAAGATATGTGATTAATACATATTACTATTTTGATATGTTTTTCTATCATTGTAATTGGCAGTTTACTTCATGAGATAAAAATAATTATGTTCTTCAATATGTGATGAATTTGGTCAATGAATCCACTCGAAATTTAGGTATAATACCTTGATTTACAACTTTATTAACAGTTATCATTTCGAGGTAACAGCACCAAAAAGTCATCTAATAAGTTCAGTTAAAAAAACTACACAAAATGCTAATATTCAAATTCTTTTACAGAAAGAAATATTCCCACAGTAACTCCTTCTCTCCGGAGCTAACAAGAACATAAACACAACGATTCTCAACTCATAGTGGGAGGAAAGTTGTGTTAAATCAGTCACAATCAGGTAGTCCCCGCGGGAACACACGGCACAGAACATAACAAACACAGCACACACACAAACCAACACACACATACCGTACACTTACACACGCACGGCTATGAGGATAATGAGAGTTATATACGGCCGTGTCGGGCCGTGTTGATTGTGTTAATTGCTCGTGTAACGCGTGTTGTCCGTGTCGAACCTTCGTGGGATAAATCACTCAGGCTCATTACACGATTAGTCCCGCTACTTCTGGCAACCTTGTCGTTATACTTGGGACAAGAATTATACTGATGGTTCCCAAGAGGGATGCCAGCTCGTATTAAAAACATTGACCTTGGCGTTTAGCTTTTTAATGGTTTTCACAAAAACCATTAAAAAAATCACACCCACCCTTCAGTCATACGCACCCTTAAAGTACGCACCACAGAGTGCGTCGGTGTTTCCAATAGAGTATCTAAGAACAAAGTTATAATAGCTGAGTAGCTGAATGATTTTACTGTGCAATTTACAAATTTACAACGCTCTAATTGCCTTTGCCTGTGTTGTCAATTGTTGGTTTTCAACTACCAAAATATAAAGCTTAGCTTACCTTCGAAAGACTTCTTAGGATCAATTATAGAAAATAATCAATAAACGAAACCCCATGATTTGCAGTAAAACTTTTAATTCAACATTAATAATCTACCGTATATATTAATAGGCAAGCATGTTTCATTTCCTCCTTTTTTCTCAGCTTGTGTGCATCGTAGGAGAAATCCGTGCATACCGTTAGAAAAATATTGTGCTGCAGATGAGCAGAATCACGTTTTAATTCCCATTGGCCCATGGGGCCACGTCTTACAAGCTTTCAAAGTTTCAATGTTAATCTTATGGGAGAAGGATAATTGATTGAAGCATAAGACAGCTGTTGTAATAACAAATGCTAGCAAATAAGGAAGAACAGATGTTTCATTTATAAAACATTTTAAAATTGTTTTCCTCAAGATCAACTGAATTTTAGGTCGACTTTCGACCAGTGGGCGATCTCTAGTTAATATTAAGCTACAAGAATATCCTCGCAATACCATTAATTGAGGTGAGTTTTAAATACAATTACCACTAGTGTAAAGAGGTAATTGGTCTTTGTATAAAATACACATTTTATTCTTCACTATAACATACCTCTTGCCTCTTTTTAAACTTTTAGACGTGAGTTTTATAACCTTTCTTACTGATTTTGTACCCCAAGACATCCACAATGGACATGTATAATCGAACATTGCTTTCTTGTAGTGGTTACGGTTTATTCAAAAACTTAGAAATTGTAATAAACCAATTTTCACACACGGAATCGTAAGTGCCTTTAATTTGAACAACGGACAGTTTGAAGTAGGCTACTGTAGTTACGGTTGTTCGGTACATTCACAAGGTAGTTTCTTTCTCGACTCAAGATCACTAACTGCTACTCCAGTAGATGCGGGTACCTGCATCTTGAGCAGAAGGATCAGCGATAATGTTGCGCATTCCTGAGTATAATCAATAGACTTAAAATGAAATTACCTTTTTACCATTGTTATTAGCAAACAATCACAACTGTCTTAAATGTCTAGTCCAGAGCCGGATTTTATCGGAAAAGAAGCACAAAATGTATATTGCATTTGCCAAATAAATTTTATCGTAATTTGACTGTTAATTAAGCACTATACCCATGAATGAGATATATAGCCAATTGTAGGGCAACGTAAATATAATTTAGATATTGAATCAGAAACCAATATTGCTATAGCCTAGAGCACAGGATTATCAGGTGAGAAGCATAACTTCGATGGATTATATAAAGTAGGATTTTATTGTAAATAAATTCATATGCAAAAATCAGCTTTCAAATTTCTTAATCTAAACCCATATACCAAATATAAATAAATAGGGCAGATCTTACTTTATGTCTGAGTGGAAGTGACTGGGTCTGTAATGCTAACGTAACCTCGAACCTCGTCTGGAAATAAAACAAAATTCCCAAACACATTAATATCTAGGTAATCTCAAGTTAATTAATGATTTCTTTATTACTTTTAATATTCTTGATTTTAAAGAACACGTGAAAATTCCAAACAATTTCAAACAGGCAATAGTAAACAAAGATATTTGTCTCATTTAAATAGAAATTAATTATTTACAATGTAATGTTTGTAAGACAACAGAAGTATTTAATGAGTTATTGTGCAATATATAAAACATAATAAACTTAGTTACATTTTATAATTAACAATTCAACTTACTATTTCAACGAGGAGGTACAAATTCGTTAGACACCAGTTTTCCAATGAATTAAATTTGACAAGACAGTTCTGACGCAACGAGCAAGTTACAAGTGAGCCAACACAACAAAATGAAATTGCTTATTAAGTAACAAGGTAACTAATTGATTATATGTATAAACATGATTTTCACTTTGACATTTTGCTTGATAAATAACCCAACCGGTATAGCACATGAGCCTTGTTCAAAGTTAAGTTTTTCTTCAATGAGTTGACATAATGTTGGAACCCAAAACTATTTAAATAGATTCAACTAGAGGACAACCGGATAACCTTGAAAGATCCAAAGCCGATGAACCATGCAGTCCATTTCCACGGTTCCAGCCTGTTTACCCAAGATCAAACTCTCCTGTCGTTCCCACGCTCAAGCCAAGGCGGCAACTCCGAAAAAACTCTAATCAATCCTCTGAGCATGAAAACCCCTCTCAGACTTAAAAAATTAAGTATTATATCAAGAAAAACTAAAATTGGACAGGGAAATGGCTTCACAGAGAAGAAGTTCAGAGCATACGGTCTAGTTTTTAAAAAGGAAGACAGCGTTTATTGTGAACATATAATTAATGATATTTTTAGTTTTATTTACTGATTAATGATAAACCACAATAATTTAGATAGGAAAAATAATTATACTTGCTTTCTTCGTACGGATGTGTGTAGTCTATAGTTTGTTTATACGAATTACAGACTGTAAATTCATTCAGGTATGCAAGATAATAGCTTGAGGTGGTTTTCCATTGTACATACTGTAGTTTTGTTTATGCTCAGCTATCAGCTCAGGTGCATTTGTCTAACGCTTGTTTTATACATATATGTATATTTGTTTTTATATATTTGTTATTCTTAACAAATTAAATATATGTCATCTGTTGTTTTCATCAACAAATGAGATGAAAACTCACAAAAATCCTGACATGAGTGGACGGTCCTAGGGCTTAGCCCTAAGGGTTGCAAAACTTATGAGTTAAAAACCTATTCTATGAAATATTCCGTGTAATAAAATTTCATGGCAAACCGTTTGGTGGTTCCCAAGTCACTCGATTACATATCAACATCCTCTTTTAACATAGAAAGTGTGCAGACTTTTTAATGGCTAAAATTTCTTAATTTTTTATTATTTCATTATGGTAGAATTTTTTTTTGTATTTTTGGTAACGATAATTTAAATAACCGTAATCACCCATCGTTCAAAATAAATATTGTTTTCATTGTACATCACACATTTCCATTTACGTACTTATTGTTAAAACAACCATCGTTTTTAGGGGATACATTATTGGTGGTTTTTCAGAATCATACAGTTTCGATTTAGCCTCACTCTGTATATCCTTAAAAAATTGCTCTGTAAGGCGTCTTTAAAAGTGATGAAGTGACGATTAAGTGATGATAAAGTGACCTACCTGCAGAACGACTTAATTCAGATAAACCATCAACCAAGTGCAGCCCGCGCCGAGGTGTGTGACAGCGGCAGGCCTGTAGCGCATGTAGCCTGTAGCCTGTAGCGCCTGTAGCCTGTAGGACAGGCGTCCCGTCGCACCTGCCGTGGCTTCCGGCAGCTGAAGTCTGAGGCGCGGATAACAACAGATCTGTGATAACGATTGATCAGACTAAGGCCCCTGTTACACTACGGTGGCTAGTCACGTCGCTGGCGACGTGGCCAGCTACAGGGGCAGGTGTTTCCATTGAATCAAATGGGACCCTGTTACACTACGGTGGCTGGCGACGTGGCCGAAAAACAGCCACCCGGATCACAAAATCAGCCACCAACACGGTGGCCGTTCTCAACTGTACGGTGGCCGGCGACCCGGGCCGTGGCTGCTCTGCGCCGTCAAGGGGCACTGTTTAACATTGGGTTATACGGGAGCCTGTTACACTACGGTGGCTGGCGACGTGGCTAGTCACGCAGGTCGATGCGCATGCGCTCGAAAGTTGGGTATCACGTGTTTTGACCAAAACATCAGTGCGACTGTACAGTGTACAGGCGGTGGTTTATAAGTTAAGTGATTGTTTATTAGTGACCTATTACTACCTATTGTAAAGTTATTCGTAATCGAGTAATTAAAAAATGATTTTTTTGACATCCTAAATAGTAAAAAAATGTTGCTCATAATTGCACGGTTTGTTGAACAAAGTATAGTACAAAGAAACTTCTCTCCTTCTAGGCACACACAGAATAGGATGAACGTGCACTGTTCTTTTCCTTCTTCTTCTTTTTCTCAAGCAGGAGAGCTAGAAACAACATATACTCACTGTTCGATGGCATCTTTACAACTCAAAACGTCATGAAGCATCCACGAAGGTGATCAGCGACATAGCCAGCCACGACGCTAGCCACGTGGCCGGCCACGTCGCCAGCTACGTGGCTGGCCACCGTAGTGTAACAGGAGCCTAACCCACTACTATGCTCTTTGGGACTTCGCATTGTCATCTGTTTATTTAAAGTACAGGTACAGCTGACGCCATTATTGGAAGTTGGATTAGAGAAATATAAATTATTATTTTGCTCAAGATTGTAAGAAAGTATCGACTTGACCATATTCGCTTTTAACTAACTGATATATAGTCGGGTTGATAATAATACAACGTCTTCCAATACTTGATATATTTACTGTAATAAAGTAAGAGAGGTGAAGACGGTAGGCCTATGTATGAAATATGTTATAATGGCTATCAATTTCGATCATATTGGTCACTGTCTGGAAAAATTGTAGACTACACGAGACTATAAATGTATCACGTATTATGACTTATATTATGACTTATAGCATTGACTATGTACAAAAGTGAATAGACCTCTCATCTAATGCAGGCAAACATTTGGAAGTTTCGTGTACGCGGCGCCAGAGTCGCTGCCATCGATGTCGCTATTATTCAGCTGGGTTTGCAGTGCTGCCAAAACACTTTACCACAACATAAACATAACTCTCAGTTATAAAATATTCCATCCTAGGTTGAGAAGAGTGGTAATACTGATTTATCTATCATATGTCATTAGCACTTCATGTACGCCGCAGAAGATCGCACCATCGTCAATAGGTTTCAAACACGCCTATGATATGAGAAGTCTATTCACGTTAGTGTATATAGTCAAAGCTTTATCATGTAATACGATTTTATCATGACTAAGAGAGTTTGAATTTACTATACATATGTATAAAAACTTATTCATGTTTTTCTTTGGCCATCATAAAGTATTAAAATTAGGAAGCAATAATTTGCCCCTCGAAGAAGTGGCAAACATATTACATGAAGTTCCATAAAGTGTTATGTTGTGATAAAAAAATCATGCAAAATTCATGCCCCAGGGTTGGAACACGCAATTCCCACTTCATCAGCAAGGTTATTCTTGTAATTTATAAATTCTTATGATCGAAATTCGCCACATGCCGCTCAACGCCCCCGGCGTCTCACTGATCACATGGCGTCACTCCACGGCGGGGGCGCGGCAGCTACGTTCTCGCCATTAGGCTGTAATAATTCAAAATAATTCCTCTAATGATATAATTTGTCAAAGTCTGCCCGCAATAATTTAAATCCGCGCATAATCGAGCCAAACTGTCGGCTGGTTAGCGCTATTAAGCGAAAATGACCGCTATCAACTTGTTCTACCACCCGCTCGGTAGCTTTTTACCGTCCTTTATTTGCATGAACGTGTGCAAAAACATGACCGAGCTAAATTTCTAATCGTCAGGATTTTTAGTTGGGTTTTTATATCAAGTCACTCTTCACTCGCGAGGTGTCAAGCTCAATTAAGAGCGGGCGACTCGATCAAAGTCGCCATCTGATACGCATCGCGCAACGGCGAGAGATATGAAACAATTCTGCATAGGTCAGATTAGTTAGTATGATTTGGAGAATATGCGATATGCGGGTTTTTACTGGCCGTAAAAGGAAAGGTGGACTGAAAGCTCACAAATGTCAATGGAATTTCGCTTATTATGCAGGTCTCTTATAGTCCTGCATTCCTGAAGTGATTGTAACACAATGTTCCAATCATTGATGAAAATTATTTATATTCAGAGTGATTGATTTGCCAGATGGTTTTATCAAAGACCATAAGGAGAAATGAATCGACTTGTGATTATATTTACTCTCTTTAATGCAGTTTTTCGTCGGGGTTTTTTTTTTTGCAGCCAAATTAAAAATTAAAAATCCCCAATTTGTTTATGGTTATATAGTTTACACATGAATTTGAGACTTTTTTAACTTTTGACAATTTATTATGTAAGTTAAGACAAACGGTTAGAAAGCTACAAAGCTAGGAGCAAGTTCAGTTTAGTAAAAAATTAAGTTTCTATGAATTTAATTTATTCGTCCGCCCTGGATATTGATTTTGATGATGTGTAAAGGTCATTATGTATAAGATACAAAAATGATCTTATTCCGAAATTAATAGACATTTCTATTGTTAAGTATATATATATTTCAAAGACCCATGATTTACTGTGGTATCTCGAACAATCACACTGAAAAAAAGAAATAAATATAAGGTTAAATTACCTCAATTCCGTCATGGGACCAAATTGGTATCCTTTATGGCTACCACGTGGTTTCGGAACTTCAAAGTTCCATCAACGGGCCTACAAGAACGTTTTCTTCCATGTAGAAGTCGTCATAGTTTAAAATGTTACACAAATACACAACACGATACACGATATACGGACACGCACACATACATTTAATTTGGCCAAAAACAATATTAACGACCGACACGGCACGGGCGATGTACTTGTCAATTTGGACCCATGACGGAATTGAGGTAATTTAACCTTATATTTATTTATGAAATTGAGTGGTCCTGAGCCTCAACAACAAACATGAAAATGAAAAAAAAAAAACGGAATTCGGCATAAAACAATTACATTTATATACAAGTTTTTAAATATTTTAAAAGACGATTTTAAAATATTTTTATACAAGAAAATGTGTATAAAGCTTGGTGTATAATAAAGTTTTCAAGGAGGTAAATCCTACACACAGACAAATTAGAACTTATCAATAACGATGAGCAATGATTAAAAATTTCAAAATAATATTAAAACAAACTAACTGATTACTGCTCATAAAAGACTATTTCATTAAATATTTTTAAAAAATAGGAAAAAATAGACAGCTAATAGTGTCGCCTATAAACATTTCATATTACTACAACTTCGTAAAAAAAACTCTAACTAGACCTACATAAAACTTTTACCAGTTATATACAGCAGTTGAAATAGTTTTGCTACCGATACTCGCAAGTGCCGTAGCCAGGATTGCCCATTTTACATTGCATAAAATAATGACCTTTCGCATATTGAGGTTGTTAAGTTCGTTCCGATATAATGACTTCATTAATATTCAGTTTACCGCAAACGTCATTAATCGAACGGGCGCATTGCATTGATGAATATAGGAGAGCTAGATCGGATGATGGGACGGTAATTGTTAGATGACAGGACGTTGTTACCTAACTTATTCAACTTATTCAAACTTATTATATTTAAAATTATTTTTTAAATAATTCCATTAAGGTATGTCATCCTCTTATATTGTAAAATTGACATTGATAAAATAATAAAAATATGGACAAACATAGCAAAACATATATTTCTGACCTGTTTGATACCCTATGAGCAGAGACCCTTTTTGTGAGGAATATTAGAGACACATATGCAGAAGCATAGTCGCAGGACAACTTTAAAACTGGTTTATACTAGTTGCGAAGTTGACATTGGGTACAGCAAACGAAGTTGTCATAACACTGTGGCAAGTCTTTAGGCTGTCCACTATGACAATTTCCCTTCCTTCATAATCCATTCATGTTCAAGATAGTGGGGGGTTAATGCGAACTGCATGTAAACCCCTAGCTGGAACTTATGTAGACAGCAGGGGGTGAGGAGAAATGCTATGGGCATGGAAACCTCTAGCTGGAACATATGTTCAAGGCAGCAGGGGGTGGGGAATGCGACGGGCATAGAAACCCCTAACTGGAACATGAGTGGACAGTCCCTTGTCTCACCCTTTCTCTTCCTTCAATATCCCATCCTTCCGGGGGCTTGCGCAAAATGCCCATAAGAGGCAGACGTGCTCAACGGTTCGGCCGGAGTCTCCTTATCCACGAATAACAACAACATGCAGAAGCATTTAAAGGTTTATAACTACTGTAGTATTATTCATAGGTCTATATTAAAAGTATCAGTTTTTATTCTATTACATCATATATTGAAATAAAGACTTTAGTAGATTTTGTTTCTTGCTGAGCTCTTTACTACAAAAGGTAACAATTAAGTTGACAATTATTTTAAATTTAAGTATAATTTTTCCAATGTACAAGTAAAAACACTACCTTAGACACAATGAAAAAGTGAGGTATGAAATTTCATTGTTACTATGGTAAATTTTAACGGTTTTATGACAAATTTAAATTTAGTGCTGTATTTGCTTTTTGCAGTTGGTTATCCTAACTTAAACACATATTGACTTATACTTACATATTTCAAATCAATACAAGAAAAGATATTCCTATTTAGAAGAGAGATCTTGAGGGACCTTCCTATCTATTGGAGGAATATTTCTAAAACATCGTGAGTAGATTCAATTTATATATCAATTTGAGGTTTTAACATTTAAGGATTTTAGAGTCATACTTGGGCTGCTTAGTACTGTATTGACGTGTTGATTAACTCATTAAAAAAATTGGTTAGCTCCATTCAAAAAAGGCTTACATAATTTGTTTTTCTGTTTTATCGTACAAGAATATGTAAATTTTAAACCAAACAACCGCCTTTGGGGTACTTTTCATTTAACTTTACCTTCCTCCTAGTAATAACCGACCCGTTGCTGTGGTATTAGTGCGCTGTGGCAGGTTGGTTGTGTTACGTTAGATTTAAACCAGACGTATCCTAACCACAGCGGCGCGCTGTAGGTCAAGGTCACGCTAAGGGCCATATCATACGAGCGCTACTAACGCCGCGTTGATAGCGTCGCGCTAACGCCGGAAAAAGTGCATATCATACGTGGCGGCAAATGCGTCGCGTTGATACCGTCCCGCTAACGCTAACGCTAACGCCAGGTACATCATACGTAGCGTTTTCCGGGCGCATTTGCCGTCGTGGCACTTATTTTATTTCCAAAATGGACACTATACAGTTAGGTTGTGTCAGCTATTTGCACATTTTGAAAATATCGAAAAGTAGGCCTATTATCGGAAGAATCCAAGACGATGGTGAACCATTATTATTTTAGTTTTCTTGCATATGCTCATCAACTTCGATCCAACATTGTGCCTTCGGTTTCCTGCTATAGCCACTCGACTTAACCACGTACAGAGAAGGAAAATTTTCAACTGTATAAATAAATTTTTCGATGTCAAACATCATCACTACAAAGGTCTTCCAATTGTTTTGCCAGTAGTCGCGGGGAAAATGCGTCCCGCTGACGCTAGCGCTCGTATGACAGGGTCCCGGCGTTGCTAACGCGCGTTGCTAACGCGTCCGTCCGCGTTGGCAGCGCTCAGCGTCGGGCTAACGCGGACTCGCCGGCGTTGTTAGCGTCCGTATGACATGCTCCATAAGAACCCCATTTCCGGGTTGGAGCGTTATCAACGCGACGCTATCAACGCGGCGTTAGTAGCGCTCGTATGATATGGCCCTAAGGTAGATCATTGCTCTGCGTTGGTTACCTTTTCGCTCGGCGACTTGTCTATTGTTGGCAATTCTATGTCTGTAATTTAGTTCAAATTTCACTCACTGACTAAATACTGTGCAGATCAATTGAGTGATTAAATTTTGATGGGCACTTACCCTGTATTGAGTAATAGGCCAAGTTTAGCCACACTACACTGCAAGCCATGGAGCTATTTGGTAACAGAACATTGCCGTTCTAGAATTGGTACTAGAAAATATATATTTTTTAAATAGATGACGTTAATTTCTTTAAAAAATCATTTTCAAAACAGAGTGTCCGTAATACATTGAACTTATTTGTAAAACGTACATAGGCCTACCTGTAACATACTGGATATAAGTATATCGTATATAAGTATATCGAAACATACCATTTCCGTTAACTTTTGCTTGGAATACGGAAAAATCAGATATACAATTAGTTCAAGTTGTAGAAAATAAACTTAGTTGTCAAAAATAAGTTCTTGATTGTAGACATTTAGTTTTTTTTTACAATCAGTCGAGGGTCGAGAGTCCTTAAAAAAATCATCTGCTATGAACCAGTTTTGAATGGTACAGTATTCGCAGTACTCTTGACTTTTTATCAACTACAGCATATTTCATGGTTTTTATACAGTCAATTACATATTTCACCGTGTTTATTGGCTTGTGCGGTGATGGTCGGTACTGTCGGGCCGGCGCGGCGGCGTCGTAGCAAGAGGTGTGAACTGCCCCCGGTTATCACCCAATTTATCGACACTAATAAGAGAGGCGGCAGTCAAATTGCCCCCACAGGTGTCAACACTAGCCTAACTGACCCTCAATCCGCTTTATTATTGGCCGCTCACTGACTCCTTGCCGTTTACGGCTTGCGTTCTACCCGATCCACAACGTTTAATTGCTGGTGGAGGTGTTAGTTTCGTCGCTGGGGCTGATTTTAGTGCCGAGATTTTGACAACTATAACTTGCTATCGGTTGGCATATCGGTGTAATGCGGGTCCAAAAGTGTTTATAGCTGGCAATTAAAGAAGAGTGGGTTTATGGTTTATGGTTATTATATTAGATAATTATATAATTGGATTGTACATTCCAAGTTCAATGTTAGTAGTTTGTACTAATAAATAATGAAACCCAAAGTCATATTTAAACTATGGTAAATTTTTGTCAAAGTATTAAATAAATGCTCAAATATTTTTTGATGATTATGATACAGTACATAGCAAAATGAACAAAGGCGTCAGCTGTGTCCAGTTTCGAACCATCAAAAAGCTTCCTACAGGATCAACCGGCAATCTTACGCTTCGCAGGCGAGATCTAAAACCACTCAGCTATTCCCAGCAGCCAATACTGGTATCAGCAATCAGCAATGACAAAATTATGGTCCCTGTCCCATATGGTATGTCCTGGTCTCTTATTGGTCCCTGTTGAGCAGAAATTGAACTTCCTACAACCTCCTCAGCTTCACACATAAGGAACAGACAGATTTCCACTCGTAACCACTACGTCGCTTTCGCAAAGAGAAACAAAAGTATTTAAAGTGTGCGAAACCGCTACAGTAAACAACAGTAATAACCACCCGCAAAACTCCGGAACCCGTTACTGCCTTGAGAGCTGTAAACTTTCTCACATTATCCTCCAACACGTCGGTGCAAATCGCGTGCACGCCCCAGTTGAATATGTGTTAAATTGTTTTTCTTTCTGTACAGCACTCAATTTAAGCGCGGCGAAAGCAAAAAGCGATGTCGAAAACACTTTCTTCTGTTCAGTTGTCGTAATTTGTTTTGAAGACAAAAAGGTGGCGGAGAACTCGTAACTCGAACATCTTTGTTTATGAGGTAATTGACACCCGGGTGTAAGAAGTGACGTGGGGGGGGGGGGGGTGAGGGGAGGGGGTTAAGTGGTCATTAGAACTGTTAGTATTGTAAATGTTGACCCTATTAAACACGTGCTGAGGTTAAACGATTAATTTTTTTCATAAAAGTTTTCAAACAATTTTTTGTATGAAACAATTGTGTGGTTGTGTAAGGATGGAGCACTTGGTTTTCTTTTTGTATTTGTTTTCTCTTTGTTTGTCTCCTTGGGATGTGGTTCTGGGAGCAGGTAAGGAGAGTCAAGTCTGATTTTCATAGAAATTGAAATGACTCAAGCAGATTTGAATATCTCATAAGTGTAGGTATACAAACATAGGCATACAAACATACACACAAAGTGTTTCACGAGTTTCAGAACACCCTTTATATTATACAGAATGACAATCACGTCTGAAGCCACATTTTTACAATAATAAAATATCAAAGAGACAGTAGAGAAAACCTAAAAGTTGGCTCATCTTTATTAGTGACAATAGCTAGGTTTCTGTCAAAGAACCCGAACCCTATGTAATAACATTCCTCCGAGACTGACCACTGAAGGGAAGACTTCAATGGAGGTTTTGGAATAACTTCATTGCCTGATGTCATATCATTCACCGTTTTAAATTTCTAGAGCCATCAAATATTTTTTGATATTATTTCCACAACAAGATATTATTTATCATAAGATATATAGCAAATCAGTCTCTTCCACTACGAAGCTTCAGCAAATGCAGTGTTTAATGGCATGCACAGTGAAGAAACCCATGTCATTAAAAATAACTGAAATGCTATTTTTTAAACGGCAACGGCAGGGCACTAATGTTTACTTTTTAAATGTTTTTACTTTTAAGTTTGATTGAACAAATAAAAAAGTTCAATAAAGTTTTCATGATCGATATAATTATTATTGCTGCCCAATTACACAGGTTCCACTTCCTCAACGAATTTAACCGCCACCTAAATCAACATCTTTAGAGCCACGATCTGGCCAGAAATTATGGCTTAACGTCGTCCTCCACCAGATTGAATCATAAGCTTCAGATTACAAAATTCACGGCGATTTACGGTCTTGCGTGAAGCCCGTAATAGGATTAGGCGATTTATATCTTTATATCGGCCCGCCGCGCTGGCCAATCTAAACTGGATTCCTGTGTTATCATAAATTCTAAAGTGACTCAGCTCGTCAAAAGCGAGTCGTGTTTGCTTTTTGGGATTTACATTTGTTTACAGTCGAGTCGCCACGTTGACTATCTGCCACTGCCATCGACCGTAAAGGTGGCAGACACATCGGTGATGTCCAATTTGGATCCACATCCAGGGCAGATGGGCATGATGGGCAGCGGGCACTCGGCCCCGGCGGCAGAGACTGTGGGTGGGCAATTAGGCAACTTTGTGTGCTCGAATTCGTTAAATAAACCCGATTAGGTTTTATATCCGGAGTTGGAATGACTATGTGGAAGCGGGACGGCAAAATTTGCATACTTTAAGGTGGAGGGAAAGATTGTAGATTAGTAGACGCGAAATTAATAAATTAACTTGTACTAAAGAGATTTTGATTGTTATAGATTAAGATCTAAGAAAATAAAGTTTTCTAAAGAGTAGAAACCAGCTTTTATTAGTTCAGTTTACCTTGAAAACGAATCAATGACAAATAAAACAAGAGAGAAAAAAAAGAAAAAAAAAAAAAAATACGACCGCCCGATAAGTAAACCTTGTGGTACACAATGAGTGAGATAGTGGTTATGTAACTATTATATTTTTTCATCACACTGTACGGGAAACAGCTATATTCATCACCAGCTGAGAGTGTAGAAAAACTTTTTTCCCTCTCTAGAGAGGGAAAATCAGCTGTTGATTTTCCCACACTAGTAATTAGTTATGATTACTGACACAAGTAGCGCTAGCAGTGCTAAGAGTATATTATTCCCTAAATCAGCTGTTCTCAATAATGTAATCAGCTGTGTAAAACAGAATCACTGTTTTCATTGTACTGCGGAAATCAATTGAGCATCCATAGGTGGTTTCTTAAACTTGCATTATTTAATTAATTACTATTATTAATTATCTACAGTGTGATGAAAAATATCGTTCATAACTCGAGTAGAAAGTGTTATTCCGTGCCTTGATCGAAATTCCGCGCTCGGCTAAAGCCTCGCGCGTAAACTCGATCTCGGCCCGGAAAAGACACTTTCCACTCTTGTTATGAAATATACTATTCCGATGTTTCATATACAGTTATCATTTTACCCGTGGTGCTTATTAATTTTTTTATAGGGTGACAAGGATTCATGAAGACCTATCCATTTTACAACCGTTAGAATCTTTTGTGTGCATGTTAAATCGCGTTGAATGGTAACTCCTACGAAAGAGTAATTTAGACTTTTATCCTATACTTACATTACGTATGCCTATGAATGGTCGAAGTGAAACCTCAATAATTATTAGGGATGAAATATGTTTCAATAATGAGCTTATCCACAACCAATACGAGTTGTTTACATAAAAAAAAAAAAAAAAAAACTTAAAATTGTTTATGCTTCTGGCAAAAACCCTCCCCTTGACCAACCATAATGACTTTGATTTCGTTAATAACAAATTAATAGTACATTAATTATTTAAAAAAAACCGTTTAATACTGTATTTGGAATGTAATTAAGAAATTTAAATAAATTTAAAAACCCACAATAAATTAATTCATCGAGTGATGTGTTTTTTATAATCCACTTCTTGATTCACCTAGCGTGCCCGTGCCCTACTCCATGATGCGCTTAACGAATTCATTGCAACACTCGACCACGTCACCTTGTATGTTGTTCAAAATAAAAAAGGGTTGATTTAGTGAAAGTCCCACAAATCATGGAGGATAGCGGTAGCCCCAGCCCCAGTCCCCACTGCCGCCGCCGATACAGCACATCACCTAGACTAGCGAGCCATAAATCTTCTCCTCCTTTGTTCTAAATTATCTCGCCATCATTTCGACTCATTATGCGGCCCCGTTTCATGCACCTTTGATTTACTCACTCCCGGTCGTGAGTAATTATCCGGAACACGGTGGAACAAACGCTGCGTGAATTGCAGTCATAAATCTGGTGATAAGATCCCGCGGCCGAGCGCTATCAGCGCCATCTCGCCACCCGATATCGCGGCTACAACTCCCGGTATCTAAATTATGGCAACTTACCGCTCTCCGGGCCGGATAAATAATCAAAATGACCGAAACCTGTTAAAGGTATGGCTACACATAGCAGGAAAGGATACGGAAAGGAAACGGAAAGGACACGGACAAAATTCTGATGGGGTGGCTACACATATCGGGACACGGACAGGACATTTCTGAGTCGGAAGGCTGCGCGCGCAGCCGTCCGACACGGCTCATCCCGCCGGCCGTCACACTCACTACACTGAGCTACCGTTATCATTTTGTGATAGTGTCGGATGGGGTGGCTACACATACCAGGACGGGATACGGACAGGACACGACAGTGGCGGATGAATGCTCGTCTGGCGATCCATCCGACACGGCAAATGTCCTGTCCGTGTCCTTTCCTGTTATGTGTAGCCGCTTCCATTTGATAACACAGGGAGCATTCATCAGAAACTGTCCTGTCCGTGTCCTTTCCTGCTATGTGTAGCCGCACCTTAATTTTCTCACACTATTGTCTTCAAACTGCTCCGAGCACTATTTGTTTGGTCTGATTGTTGTAGAGCAACTGTTGTTCTTTATCATTTTTAATTTGTTGTCATGGTTTTAATTTATAACTTTTGAAATTTTTAACACATTGTTGGTGTCAAATAAACAGTAGAAACTAATGGTTTTGACTATATAAACACACTAACGTGAATAGATTTCTCATAGAGGCGTGATTGAAACCCATAGGTTTCTTGATCTTCTTCGGCGTACATGAAGTACAAGGGACATGATAGGTAAATCAGTAGGTACTACCTTTAATTAACTATTGCGGCAAAATCAGCACTGTAAATTCAGCTAAATAATTACATCAATCGCAACACCTCGCGGCGTACAAGAACCTTCCAAATTTCGTTATTAAATAAAAATAATTGGATTAGAATTCACCCACGTTAGTGTATGCTAATAACATAGAAGCTAACATATTTTCTTAATTCCCATATTATAAAAACAAGGACCAATAAGATGAGACAGGACCAATAAGATTGCGTCTTGAAGCTAATAAACTCATTTGAGATATGTTGACAGACTGGAGTGACTGGACAGATCAACAAAAGGTACTGTAATTAGTTTTAAGTGTCATTTTACATAATGTCGAATATACTATGTGGTATGTATTGAAATACATCGTACTGTGACTGGGACGGTGGCGACGTCCTGTAATCCAGCTACTTGGAGGTCACGAATTGTGGATAGTTATGAGCGATGGCTTGTGGATGCGATATTCCCTGGTGGGGATTAACGTCCGCACTAGTGAATACTAGGTCATCGATAAGTACCATCCTCATAATTAGACAATTCGTATATGGGAGGTTGAAATTGTGGTTCGGATCCCACGTTAAACTGTAGGTCCCTAGATACCATTGGCTGTTGGGCCATGAATTAACAGTCCTGTCTAAGGAGAATGTCGGCCTTAGTCAGTAACAAGACTACAAGATCGCGCCACAATCATCCTACACTCATCCCTCATTCATACTTGGCTTTAAACTACCTATTGAGTTAGGTCGCCATTTCAATAAAGGTATTAAAGGTATTAAAGGTACATAATATAACCTAATGCTAAATAAATGTATGAGTTTTCTAAAAACCATTCAACACAAAACGTGAAAGATTCGCTAAACAAGACATAGCCCTAAACTAGATTAGTACCGAAGCTTTTTAATAACTTTGTATTTGTAAATATTTATACCAAAATTGATGCGATTCAAAATCTATTTCAAAATTTAAAATCTATCTTTTTTCTGTGTCCTTATATAATTATTATGTACTGACATAATAATCATAACCATTGTAATAAATTGACCTCATAAGTTCTTGCAATCCAGTCTGAACTAGATAAATGCTGTTAGATTCATTAAAATTCAAGCAGCAAATTGAGCAATCGGCTAAATTATATCGGTTAAGCATTGAAGTCCAATCCTAAACTGAACTCGGTTGGTCCTCTCCGGTTCGTGGAGTGGGCGAGGCGTTCTTGGCAGCGTGTCAAGTAAATGTTAATCATGCCGAACTCATGTTCATCGTCCCCCTGACGATTGACAGACCCGTCCATCACCACCCACCAACGATCCGCGACCAGTCCCATTAACTCTCTAATTTATGCTACGCATTTGAATAATTTAATCAACGATAGTTGGGCCGCGTATGAAGCTATAATCCGTCGTCTAATGCCAGCCCGTCAGTTTGCTGTCGGCTCGCGCTCGCGCTGATCCTTGGGGTTTCCACTGGAAGATTCATCATGCTCACAACACCCCATCGCTCTCCGCTCCTCGGCCTCCTACCCGCCATCATTAGAGGCAAAGTTGATTGAGGAGGTCAGGGAGCTTGGTGGATTATGATGATGATAAAAGGTGAAGGAATCAGACTTTGGAATGAGAGTTGTGGATTGTAAAATGTAAAATTGGATGGATTTTTTTATATGTAATGCTATTTATTTATACTTGTTAAGGTGAATGCAAATTAATGACAAGGCCTGAGTATAGAAAACGGGTAATAAGCCTATGCGTTGAGTAGGTTTTAATCGACATAGAGGAAATTGAAAACACGTGTTAATTGTAAGGCACTTAGCAACCGTTTGGGATATTTTGAATTCTTTGATTGCCAGCTCTGGTTTTAGGCAATTCTTTGAACACACTGTCGTAATAGTAATATTTTTTCCGAGTTTAACATTTCCCATCAGCATTTTCACAAAGGCGTATCAAACGGAGTGGTTCCCGTCTCATTGGCGCCCATAACTAAAAACAGGGCGGGATAATAAAATTAAATAAAATCGTTTATTGTCACCAGACTATAAACATGCATTGACGATCATATACTGCTACAAGCTGTAAAAATCTTTTAAAGAAATCCGGTTAGTTTTCAATATAACAAAAATTCAGATTTACGAAATAATATTAATGTGGGGCTTTGTGTCCGCTTTACAAACCTTCAAGAAGTCTATCCTCTATCACTATTATCCCTGGTGGACAATGCCACGCGGGAAGGTATAGTCCAGGCTACGGAGGTATCGGCGTGGGTGGCTGGACTGTTGTGACCGCTACACCCGACCGCAGAAAGGCGCCCCGTAACGCATCAATGGCCGTACTTCGCCACCCGACTCTGAAAAGTCAATTTGGCTCGCCCTCGCAGCCCGCTTTGTACCCGCACCTGGCCAACAAACTCAATTCTTTTATATAAATTCTTCGACACCTTGGTATTTGTCCTTGAGAAATCATAGATGCGGAGATTTACTTTGGTCTAAATTGTGAGACTTGATTTGAAGCACTCTTAAGGACAAGGGTTATTAAACATGAAAAAGTTCATGTCGATGTTTTATCCATCGCAAGGAAACAATATATAGGATAATCATAAAGTATATGCATTAAAACTCACCCTAAATTAATTGAGGATGCAGAATATGTAGGAGGACAACAAAGTCACCGCTTAGTGAAATATATTCATTTCTAGTCCAGTCAATGAATGGTCAAATATAGGGAGTAGACGACATGGCAGGAGGTATGGATTTTTATTTGATAAATGTATTTGGGGTGATTATAGGATGTACATACTAAAAGTCCCGCATTTTCGCGTGGAGCTTCAGCGGCAAGAGGGTCGGAAAGGTACAATTTTATATACTTTACCCGATATCTCAAAAACTAAAAATCACAGCAAAATATGTAAATTACAAAAAGAATCCTCATAAAATTTCCTACAAGTTTGCCATTTACTATCTTTTTCTATCTATTTTAGTTTCTAAGATATAATTTCATAAATAGTCAAAATTAATTTATAAAAAAGGTTAATTTTTTAGTTTTTTGTAATATCTTAAAAACCATATATTATAGAAAAATAATGTAAATTACAAAAAGAAAGCTAATCAAATTTCCTACATTTTTGCAATTTGTCATTAGTTTCTTACTCTTTTACTTTTTGAGATACATACCTATGAATATACGCATCTTTTGCAAGAAATTTATATTGTCATAGTTTTTCTTCAATAACTTGAAAACCATACACCGCAGCAGAAAAGTGTAAATAACTAATTGAAAGGCAATACATTTTTCTACAAATTGCACTTTATTCCGTGTTTTTATCATTTATATTCATTTATAAATTTGCTTCCAAATATAAGATATTTGTAAGGAACGCACATATTTTAATCTTACATACTCTCAGAACGTGTAACCAATGAATAATTCTTGGTCTTATTAATAATTGTTCATAAAACATTCTTATTCCTAAAATTGTACGTGAGAAATCAATTACAAACGTTCTGAACTCAATTATACTATGAATTAGGTTGAGGAAAGTATTTTTATGTTTACCAAACTGATAGAAAATATTGTATCAGTTATACCAGACACCCCCATCAATATTTAAATGAATTTTTCACACGATAAATTGTTCCACTATAGGTAAACCGGTTACGCTATATCGATTGACACTAATTTCAATATACATGGTGTACCAGAAGTAACCTATTATGACCGGAAGATGTTAATTTTAAATACAATCTACGGTAATTAATTTAATTTTATCTAAATAACTTAGTTAATTTCAAGGCATTTTTGGATTCTAGACGTAATTTAAGATAACTTTACAATTTGTTAGTACCCTTAACCCTAATGGTTTAGGAGATAATAGCGGGTAAAACCTAACTTTTTACCCATAAGAATATCATGGGAAGAATTCCATATACATTATTGCTGAACATTTTAAGTTAAACAGAACTATCCAGTGTCCAAGCATGAAAATGACTTAGAACTTAATTTAAATGATATTTCATCATGAAATGTCCTATTATCACGTTGTTTTGTTACTTTTGCATACATTTTTAAAAATCTCCACCATGTTGAAAGTTTTATGGAAAAATAATAAATCCATGACAAAACTAATAATTAATTAGGGCCTATGAAAAAATATTTAAAAATAGGGTCTAAGACACTTTGTGCTGGAGCATGCTTGTTCATTAAAAAGGATCAGTGATAATACATTTGAAAAATTTTCCATGTTATTCTTATGGGATGAATCTTAATTTCAACCATCATTATATCCTAGACCGTTAGGATTATGGATACAAGTTAAAAATGTAATTAGTCCAGGCTCTGAACATGTTGAGCATGCACTGAAAGTCTAACAAAATTTGACTTTGGATTATTGTTGAGGACATTTAGTAGATTTAAAAAACCGCTGTTGCCACATTTCAAGAATGGACATAACACGGGAGACGTCCTCTAGAGGAAGTCGTAGAGGAAAACTGTATTGGAATATGTATTGGGATGATAATGGCGATGGAAGTTTGATTTTTCCCCATAAAAATAACATGGGGCAAAATTTAACATCCATTATCTCTGTAAATTTCTCGTTAAAGTAAAAAGACCTAGCATAAAAATGCCTTAGCTTCTTCTCTTAAAAACTTAGCATCATTAATTATTAGTTTTGTCATAAGTTATTTTATTTTTCCACAAATTTCACACGCTAAAATAGAAAGAATGAAAAAGTCACTCTTTGTTCAGAGTGAATGCGTGTTCATTCCAAAAGAATGAAAAGTAACTCGTGAAAGAACGGAAAACCTCCACTCTTTCTAAAGAGTGAAATATCCACTATTTAAATAAATGTATTTTCACCTTTTCAATAGATGGTTTCACAGTCACTCTATCAAAGAGTGATTTCCTTACAGAATCAGAAGACCGCCATCTTTAACGGGTCCGGGACAATTTTATATGCGTTATTTATATTAAGTATTGGGAAAAGTTTTGTGTGTTTGCATGGCTATGTCTAAAACTTCAAGTCAGCTCTGAAATCAACCATCGAAAGCATTCACCTCCAAAAAATCTTCCTCCTCGGAATCGGTGTTACGTCACGGCGTCTCTTTCCAGAAGCTTTCCTTCCTCAATAGTTAGCAAGCACAACTATTTAAGTTTAGATGAAGTAATTTAGTTCTATATGCAACATACTCTATTATTAACAGGATATTGTGTAGTATACAAGACTGAGAATCACTTATAATGAAGGCAAAGCCACCTTACCTTTCTACACTTTGTCTTGTAGGTTATCATCGAGGTTCAGTTCAGTAGGTTTTAATACAATAATATTAACATAAATAACAAAATAAAGGACAAATTTTAGCTAAGTTAATGTAGCCTAAAACATTATCAAAGAACAACACTAAATAAACTAGCTAAGTTTATTTTGTATGTGTACCTATTTTGAGTAATTGTGAGAAGACTTCATTTGATAGGTTAGGTTAGGTAGACTCATTCTTTAATTGAGTGAAAAGCATTCTTTCGTTGAGTGGAAATCACTCTTTCGTTGAGTGGAAATCACTCTTTCGTTGAGTGGAAATCATTCTTTCGTTGAGTGAAATCACTCTTTCGTTGAGTGGAAATATTCACTCTGTCAAAAGTGACCCCAGTTCACTATTTTAAGAGTGAATATTCATTCTTTCAGAGTGGCTCGGTTTTCCTACTTTCAAAGAGTTAACTAGTCACTCTGAAAGAGTGAATTTTCATTCTTTCACTTTTAGTGTGCAAGTAATATCTGCCATGATATTATTTGAAATTTGTGGAAAACAAAAATTAATTACGTGATAATCATTATTTTACGATGAAATATTATTTGAAATAAGGTTCTAAGATAGTTTTTTGGTGGACAGTTATGGTAAAGGTAAAAGTTTCAGTATTAATGAACATCAACATTGACTCCATGGAAAAACCAAACTTATGGGGAAAAACCAACTTCCACCGCCATTATCTCCCAAACCGTTAGGATTACGAGCACACGTTAAATTGTAAAACAGTCTTAAAATTATGTCTAGAACAAAAAAAAAAAAAAAAAAAAAAAAAACAAAAATAGTGGGGGTTTGCATTTTAAATTAATGACTTCCGGTCTGATAGGTTACTTCTAGAACACCCTGGACATTGAAATTATCATCAATGATAGAACGCAAAAGGTTTGCCTACAATGTCACAGTTTGCTTTGTGTGCTTTGCAATTTTTTGTAGATCTTAAAAGGGTGTACGGGTGGTCTGGGACACCCGGCATATTTGGAAGCAAATTTATAAATGAATATAAATGATAAAAACACGGAGTAAAGTACAATTTGTAGAAAATTTTATTGCCTTTCAATTAGTTATTTACACTTTTCTGCTGCG
>CM061533.1:265749153-265817991 GCA_030545055.2 Neoaliturus tenellus
TTGGATCTAGAGGGCCCTCCTACCTAATAATAATTAATTGTATCAGTACAAAAAATCTTGAAAATTAGAAAAATTGAGTCACGTTTCTAGATCATTGACAGTGTTAAGGTATAAGAGCTCTAATGCAACTATTCAACAAAATAATCACAAGTTAAAAAAAATCTGTTTAAAAACGGCGTCCGAAGCAGGGGAATACAAAAACATGTTCTGTCCAAAAGCCGTACCATGGTTTACGTTTACATTGCCAAGTGCGCTAGAACAAAGGTGAAAATGACTCACGACTGGAAGACAACTGGCTGGGTAGCTGAGTGGTTATAGTGCTCGCCTAGAATCAAAAGGTTGCCGGTTCGATCCTGAAGAATGTTCGTAGCTTTCATAAGGATCGATTCTGGACCCAGTTGCCATTTGTCATTGGGCTATTAATTAATGATGCTTTCTAACAACTGGTCGATGTTAGCTAGTAACAAGACTGGGGTTTGCACAGTTCCCCGTTAAAATGTAAAAAAAAATGCCAATGACGTATAAAGACACAAAACAAAAACAAAAAAAGACACTGTAACTCGTCTAAGGAATTTTGAATATGTCCATCTACAATTTTACAACTCAATCTAGTTTCTCTTAAATCTATTTACGTAATGAATTATGGTTAATATTAAAATATTTCGATAAATATTTCGAAATTTAATTTCCGAAACTCTAAACGACTGGTTGAAAAACGAACGAAAGTGGACGTAAAACAGCAGAGAATTCCCAAAATCCGTTATATCTGCAGCGGTAATTTAGCTGTAAAAGACAATCCATAAGCAGGCTGACGAAGCAGCTCGCAGTTATCGTCGAGCACGGGGTGATTTAGGCCTCATAAACAAGCGTTGGCGAGGCAGCGACAGCAACGGGAGGGAGCTGCATCTGCCATCGCATATCAGTCGCAACCGGTAACTCGTAAACCGTCCACCAGGCGGCAGCTTTACAGCCAGCGAATGGTACAAGTAAATGTTGTGATATCCGCCACATCACGCTGGCTCCGATCAGATATAAGTGTAACCTATATGCAACTGCAACTAGGTTATACTACAACGAGGTCTGAGATAAACATCAGCTAATAGTGTTGCGAGTTGCGAGTATGATAGTCGCTATTTACGCAAAATTCCCTCTGTTACCATGATAACCTCAAAAACCCAAGTTCGCGACTTGCGATTCGAGCGAAAGCTAATAGCCTACATTTAAAATGTCTGATTTTGTCATTAGGCTATCTGCTTGTAAAACAATTTATTTGAAGGTCGTTGTTTAAATAATTTATGGTAAAAATGAAATTGGTTACCGTCATTGCAACGTTGGATAGGTGTGGGCAAGAGGCAGGTTAAATAGGCTTATAAGCAACAGTAAACAAAAAGACTTAGAAGCAACGGAATTTTTATTGGTACATGATGAAATGGCGACTAAATCAACATTAATTTGTACACATTAATTTGCCACAGTCCATCCGTTTCCTTGGTAACCAGTCTTTTGTTTACACTAGTTCATCTGCATATCGCCATTGCTATCGTCCATCCGAAGTTTCCATGGTAACCAATCCCAATAGCTTGATAAAGACCATGGAATCGAGGTGATTTTAAAAACACACATAACAGAATCTCTTGTTTTACAGGTAGCTTGTTGCGACCAATCAGAATAGCTAAACTGATAAATAAAAGAAAACGAGGGTCAAAGTGGGATGTTTATCAAGGAAACATTGGGAATTGTGGGTAAAATGGAGGCAATTAGAAAGGAACACACGGAATTAGCATGTATTAATCACTCTATAATATAGTTTACCCTCGTATAGATCTATCTATAAGTTATACAAGCTGTGGACGAATGTTGGTTGGTATTGTCATCAAGGAGACTCCAGTTCGATTATTAGCTGAGCTGGTCAATAATTTGCATAGGGTGTGTTGTTAAGGTGTTGAAAACCACACCGAGATCCACCTCCCACGCCCATTAGCTGCAGTGCGAACATTGCTAAACATAATTTCGTTTATGTAATCTGATCATAATTTAAGTTTCTGGGATTATCCTATAAAGTATGTTTTATGATAATTAATATTTTAATAATTCGCTATTTTACCCAATATTTACAAAAAACCGAGACAAAAGCAAAACCGGTCGGAAAACCGCGACGAATGGCAAACCTATTTAAAAATGAGCAGAATGCTGTCGATAACTTTTTGGGAGATGCATAACCGGACCCAGCTATCATTCGTGATCGGTTTAGAAATTAGAATGGAGACACCACCACCCGATCAATTAAACCTTCATTCACATTTGACGTGTAAATCCTTTATTTCCGATACAGGAATCAAAAGATCGTATAAATAACAATTCAATCTCACTGGCCAAGAAACCGATCATCAGTAAGGTACTCCCATCCTCCATTAATTACTCGGAAACACCGTGTAAATCAACCCGATCTCACGAGGGCCCGGGGGGCGCGGGTAGATTAACATGTCTAAAACAAACTTTGGAGGTGTAATGGGCGCCTAGGCACAGGGCCCGGGGCGCCCAGGTCTATCGATAATGGGTACCTGCTCTAGGGTGACAAAAACCCACGGGTCGGCGCTACTGCCACTCAAAACCCACCCGATAATGGTCAGTTGTCCGACCTAGGAATACGTTAATTGTTGTGTTTAGTGACCTCTTCCCGGTAGAAAATGTCTTGATCATTTCTTCCACCTAGAAACGTATGCTAATTCTCCTGAGGTATTAAAATTAGATTACCAAGCAAAAAACTGAATCGGCTACTAGGATTGTTTGAGCATGCTAGATGTTTTTGGGTATTAGCATATGAAATTGGTATTTTTGTTCCACATAGAATACTTAATTGAATAGAGATGTAAGCAGAAAAACCATCATTGATGTTGATCCATTTCTTTTGAGGTGATGGTATCTCTAAGGAGTAGACAATAAACCTGTAAAATGAAACGAAACCTATGGTTTGAGCCCTACAACCAAATTTGATTCTAATTGACCTATATGCATGCAATTCAAAGAAATTGAAATTTAGTTGGAATAAAATAAATTATAGTAGCCTATTTTTATTTTATCTGCAACCGTGGCTATAAGCACCATGGTGTTACACATAACGTGATAAAAAATATTTAACAAAATACAGACCCAATGCACGATAGGTTTATTAACAATACGGGAGTGACATTATGATGATACAGGTTCTTTCTAGACCAATGAGAGTTCGGCAATTGAGGAGAGTAATGTTATGAAAGAAATTACGTAATTCGCACATAAGCTGATTGTTCCATTCCATTACGATTCAGATTAAGTTTTATTATGAGCCTAGCCTTAAAAGAGTGCAATCTAATGTTTGTGAGAACGATGATAAGACGAAGTCGATCATAAGTCAAGGGACATCGTGTGTGACAAAATTTTTAATAAGTGACCGCTTATCATATTAATGGTCGAGATGTCTATTAGACATGTAACGGATATCCGGTTACTATCCGGTATCCGGCCTATCCGGCCTCTTTTTTTTATATCCGGTATCCGGCCGGATACTTGCTACTATTCGGCCAGATACCGGATACTTAAATCTATTGTTTGGCACTGCTTGATCACAACTTGTAACGGTCTTCTTTTTGGTCAAGACAAACATTAAAAAAAATAAAAGCAACAAAAAACAGAAAAACTTACAGACTGACTGATAACGAATGAAAAATTTGTGCCTCCTACACGGTCCCACGGTCAGAGGGACAAGTTCTTACTTGTCTTTTCGTAAATTATCCTTAAACTAAAAGCTAAAACATGAGCCGGATATCCGGAAGCCGGATATTCGGCGCTCCGGCCTAGAACCTTGCCGGATATCTGGTATCCGGTATCCGGCTAAAAGAGCTATCCGTTACATCTCTAATGTCTATTACTTTAATTTTACAAATTCTTACGTAATATTAGATGGAGTATGCAATGATTGTATTCAGCCTTTAAGCCACTCATGAGATATTTACACTCAGTTATGCATCACGCTCATAAACTGAGTCTCAGCAATCCCAAAGCTTAGAATTCCCACCGGGTACAAAAGCTTTCCAAACCTCCGGTACGAAGTATGGGGTGTAATCCCCCGCGTGAGGCGGTCATAAAATAAACAAGTGCTTAGCCCGTAATCCCGCTCGTGACGCGGTGTCCGCGCGGCTCCAGCACAGAACATCCGACAGCACCCGCGTCACCTCCACCTGTACCTCCAACAACTTCATTATCCGCGGCGCTCGAGCCCGGGAACACCCACTTGGCGGTACCAAACGATTTATTGACGTATAAATCCCTTTGTTTACCTTTCTCCGCTGATCAGCTGTGTTGTTTCTCTTATTTACGATCCGAGCCCCGCCTGATTGTGAGCTGTTCGTTTATTGCTATCTGATTGTCGGGCGTGCCCTTTGGCACCGGGGGCGAAACGTCTGGACGTTTGCGATCGGCGGCGGTTAGAAAAGGAACTTGAGAATCGAAATCTAAAGGAATTCGTTTGGGCTGATACTTATCTTACAGATATATTTGTTCTGGAACGGGCGACAGCGAATATAAATTTAACTATTGTAGAATATAGGACACAGGTTTTATTGTACAACCATCAGTAATGATTGATAAAATCTCCTTGTCAATGAGCGTCACGTTCACATTATTAGCATCCTAATAATCATACAATGATTTGCGAGAGTACAACCTTGGTCTGTCTACAGTTACAAGCTCTGTTCTCTGTAGAGCATAAAAAACCAACTACTCCACCTTTGACCACATAACAGCTCTTTACCAGTTAAGTTAAAACTGATGTCGAGCTAATTTTCTCAGTACCCAGCTGTGCTTGGTACTTTAAAACTTAAAAAATAAAGTATCAGAGATGCTTGGATACTTTAAATATAAATAAACCATCAAACCTGATCTCAGAAGGATGTCCGAGCCTGAAATGGCAATCAATTAAACTTAGGATCAAAGTCATATATATCAAATAAATTTATAAATCATCTCAATATATTCAACATTTAGAGTTCGGATTTGTGGAGTATTATTTTAAATTAAAAGGGCTTTAAATTATGCATGATATGACAAAAAGGCCTTGAAGTTTTCTCGATATTTCCATTTATAGGAGACCCCTGCTTATAGGAAGCCTCGACGGAAATTTCATTTATCTAGAAAGCGTCATAAAAAGATTTAGCAAATGTAATATAACAACATCAAAAGGTCACGTTATGTTATATCGTGTAAACATATCCGGCGATAGGCTACTGTTTTTTAAATTACGCTGATGTCACTTAGTAATGCAAATTTAATTTGCCGGCTCGGTTATCCTTTTAGGTCGGGTTTGGTTTTCAGCATCCTTCAATTTGTTGAACAAAATTTATGCCTACATTCAAGATTCCCCCCCCCCAAAAAAAAAAAAATAAAATAAAAAAAAAAAAATAAAATAAAATTGGTGGACCGTCCTTCAAATGGGTTTTATTGAAATGCAGATCACCGTCACCAGTAAATATGTGCTTACTTTGGTATATTACTCTGTTGTAGTTTACAAGTAAAACAGGGGGTTACAATTTTCTCACCCTGAATGTATTCTTACGTCTTTGAAGAAACATTTTCTGAGGTATTTTAACTCGATTCTACATTATCGATGCCTAATTAGCCAGGTCGTTGACGGCACACGCAGAGCACCAGCACACCGGTGGCCAGCCGTGTTATTTATTGCACCTGTGCTGATAAGGAGCGGGCTGGCCAAATTATCACGCTCTCTGTCGAGACATCGGAGAAGCTCGAGCAATCAAATTGCACCGCCCCTCCTCATTCATGGCTGGGGGTCTTCCAGACTGTCGCGCGTACTCAAAGGATTGTCGAGAATTTTTAAGTTATCTACGATTATTCACTTAATTATTTGAAGAAGTAAATGGTGACAGTGATTTGTAAAAGGAGTGATACTGTAAGAATCTGTAGGGTAAAAGGTAATTTATCCTAAGTCGGTGGTTTAATTGGGACTGATGGGGAAAAGGAATCATATTGGAGTTTGTTCGGCAAAACCAAAAATGGGTCCAATTTGTTTACTTTGAATTGATATTAACAAATTCGTAGTTTAGTTGGGTGTTACCATTGTCTAATATTGTACAGCTTCTTAGGTTGTTTATTCAAATTGAACATTCAATGCTCGAACGTGATGTCGGGCGGGACCAAGCAGTTAGAACTTTTAACATTGCTCAGCAGTACCACAGAAAAAGGAAATTCCTTTTTCTGTGGCAGTACAGCAGTAGAGGCCTAAGTGAAAATGACTTTCATAAATGTTTACCTTATTCTGTTGCACCTCAAAGTGAATTATTATATCTCAATCTGTCGACAGACTGTGGTATTAAACATTGGTTACTGATGACATTTTAAACAGGTAACGTATATTAAAATAAATTTACTTCCTTTCATAAGACCTCACAAAGCAATGCATTAACAATAATTATGTATGGGGTTTTAGGAATATGTCGAGCAATGAGAAATTGGTCCAACAACTTAAAGGTACAAAAGTAACACGTCTGAAAATATGAGAGCGAATGAAGTAGCTTCAAACTACATAGAAAATAGCTTACACTTGCTTGGTACCGTAATATTAAATGCTTCTCTAAACTTAAAGACTCATTGTGATTGGTCAATATAAGTGTTTTTTTCTTTTTTATATAAAAATATTGGTCAACCACAATCCCCTAGTTCCATAACCTGTATTTTTAAGAACATAATTATTAACGCTTACGGTATACATATTTTACTGGCACTTTCGGGTTATTTTAGCCGAAAATTGTTATTTCATTTTTTAATTTTACTTAGAAGAAAAAAATACGCAATTGTAGAATTCGGAGGTCAACTTCTTTAGGACCTGGAGAAGGCGCAGCCAGACAGTACGCGTTATCTAGTGTTATCTAGCTCACACAGGTGTTCATGCTATAGCAGTCGCCACAGTTTCGGCAGTCGGTAGGAAGAATTTGTTGTACGAGTTGCGGACATAGAACATAGAACTATAAACATGTTAAGGAGTTTCGGCCTATAGTTCTATAGGTATTATAGGCGGAACGCTTCGTTGCAGGCGATTACAGACTTATTTCCTGGCTCCTGCCGCTTCTTGAATGAAAAAAATAGTGGACAGCAACTAAACGAAGAAGAAATTCGAAAAGAGTACTGAACATTATAGACTTATTTGAATACAGGAAATGTGAATATCAGAATATGCTTAGCCAAGGATTTATCGACAATCTGTATGACATGAATGTAACCCTGGTAAAGACAACCAGAGAGCAGCTAGCTACAGTACCGAACAACCGAGCGAGAGTTGTGGTTGGGCAGGGGGTGTCCGCATGGTGTACCGGTGTATGACAGCATCACAGCTGACTGTCCCATCTGTCTGTCAGCTGGCCACACTACCAGCTGTTCACGGCCTCATGTATACCATACCAAGAATTAATTAACTTTTCTATTAACGTACCCAGGAACAGAAATTATTTTTACATTGTAGACTGTTGGAAAAACATCCAAAATTGAATTTCTAAGGGGTTTGCTCCAGTTCCGTGTATATTTTAAAGCTGTGCTACTACTAAGGGTTCACCACAGTTTACCCATTAATTATAAGCACTTCATTTTCAAGAATTCAAGATTGCGTTGATCAGTACGTTCACTTGTTGTGTTCGTACATACGCAGTGGGAGAATGACTTTGGGGAAACCACTGTTTGTGAGACAGGATGCAGGTGTTGGCTAAGTTGGCTTATTAGGAGTATTATAAATGCAGTCTTGCATTTAGAGAAGTTCATCGGGATATCAATTCCAGAGGAAACGTACCTCGTGGGTGAAAGTGTTTCAATGCTTTCTAGCTGTTTCTAGCTTGCTTCTTCACTATAATAATTGCTAAAACACCGCGCTGTTTTCCAGACACAATTCTCAATATTTGTAATAGCCAGAACCTCATAACTAATATTGTTTTTAAAGTTTATTCCGGTTTCATGATTTTCGCGAAAAAAGTAGCCTTCTTTTTTCAGGAACAGCATGACATTTTTTACGTTTTGAAAAAAATCCATGTAACACTTTGTCACGCTTCAAAAATTGGTCATTAAAAGGGCGTTGGAGTGCCGCCATGTTGGATTTATTTCCAATGAGCAATGCTAAACTTGTCCCCGGCATTTGTCATATAATTTCTTTATTTTTTGTCCGATTGGTTCAGAATAAATAGCGTTTGAATCACAATTAAATTCCCCGTTCCTTTTGCGAGATCGATTCTTTGTAAATAATTTACAAAATTCTGTATAAAATGTTTTTAAAGTAATAAAAAACTTGCTTTGTTATTTCAAGTTAGTAAAAAACACTATTTTTTATAAAAAAATCCTCTCGCAAACCAAATCCGCCTTGATGAACCCTTCATTTAGAGCTATAGACAATTACTTTCTGATTATAAATAAAAGAGTTATTGACATCCCGTTTAACATTGCTCTTATGGGGGAAAGGCGGAATTTGGATTGACTCCAACGCCCTCTTAAAAAAGAGCGCAAAGAAAACGTAACGTATAACGTTGTAGGTATTGTTAGTTTGCATTCTTTCTCTACTGTAATTAAAATTCAAAGGACTAACTTATCAATTTTGCTTTAATAACAGTAAAAGATTCCTACTGTTTGGTCATTATATAAATTTTAATGAGTACATTTACATGAGCATTCAATTTCAAACTATGCATTTTCGTTGAGAGACAGAGAGACAAGATGTTTTTCAGGGTCATGTAAAGTAAGATATTTCCAGAATAAAGCATTCTCTTGCAAATAATAATAATAACAAACAAGAACTTTTCTCCGACCGAACAACCGACAGCTACTCGCAACGCGACATCTGTGATGAGAAAATCTCCCTTAAGCATTGCACGGTCACGAGTAAAAAAGGACGATCGGGCCGGCCGCCGAGGTACTACAAGAATAGGCGCAGTATTGGTCTCTTTGCACAAATACAGTAGGCCTACGTAATCAATCGTACCATAAAAACGAAATAAAGGCAACCAAATATACAAGCGATAAACTTATGGTGAACAACAAATGCTTCCATAAGTTACCCTCAATAACTAACTGACTTGTAGGCTGGCTCGTTAACATGCTTGTTATAGTAAAATTGCATAAGAATTTACAAGATTAGGTGGTTGTTTGTAATGCTAGGTTTTGTTGCTATAAAGGTTTCAGCTTGTAATAAAAAAAACCCCGGTAGGACCTCAAGATTTTCTCCCTGTAGTTGAACCAAGTACGGTATATTTAAAAATGTATCCGTGTAACACGATAGAGAGCAGATTCAACAATTACTAATTACAAGATCGGTAGAGAAAAAACATAACTGCTTCTCAAGGTCTGCTTTATAATTTTTTCCGGATATGAAGTTAAAATTAAAGAGGAAGTTAAATTAAGTTTGAATATTTGCCATTACTCCAGCTGATTGAATAATAGGATGAAGCCGTGTTGCTTGCTATGGGTACGATATTTATCGTAAAAACACCATTGGATAATTAACAAATTTACAATCAAGTTAAATATGCAACCATCATAATTCTAACCGTTTACTTATAAACTCTTTACTATAGTTAGTTAAGGGACATCTCTAACACAACATGAAAACAATTGTTGTTTTCTGCATTGTTGACAATGGCAACACATGCAGGTAACAAAGAGTAAATAGCTAGTTGTGTAATAAGAGCGTAAAGTACGTCATTGCCACTAGAGATTGTGGATGTAGATATTAGAAATAGTAGATGTATAAATTAGAAATAGTAGATGTAGATTGTAGAAATTGTAGATGGCCGCACGAAGCGTCAGCTGAGTGCGACCACTGTGGTGCGACCAAACAATTCGAGAGCGGCAATGACTATTTGCGCTCGTAATACACACAAGATTTTTCCTACCAACATAATTGTTACATATTACATGTTTTATTGTATACAAAATGTCATTTACATTATTTTTGATTTGTTTCTGTTGGAACACAATGACTATCAAACATAACCTTAAACTAAAAAAGAAGCAATTGCTAAACGACAACAATGAATAACAGCTGTAGCATGGTTCGTAATAACAGCTGATTTAATTGCTGTTTGATCTAGCGTGCGGTAAAGAATCATTGCCGCTTTAGAGCGGGAAAGAAACGGAAACCGGAAATGAACTGTTTTGCATAGGGGTTACAGGTGTGGCAATGCGATTATTTCCATGCAGTGGTAGGAAAATGTAGATTTTTTAACCGCTACAGGCTACTCGGTAATTACAACAGTTGTCGCGGTTATTAGCGCAATTTTACGGGATCTAGTTCACTTGTCTAGAGACTACACAGTCATCTTGTTCTAAATAGACTTACTGAGGCCTACTGTATTGCTAAATTGCTTTTGTACCACTTAACTGAACTGGAGGCAAACTTGGAAACACAAGCAAACTTGGAAACACAAACCAACCTAACCTCAAATTCGCGCCTTTTTACATTTTTTCGCATTAATTACAACATACGATGATCTGACTGCAATTACAGTTAACAGCAAACAAATACTAATTGAAACAAGCAATACACATAATGTTCATATGAAAACCATAGATTAATCAAGCCAGATACTATAAATATAGGTTATTAGTATGTAAACAACGCAAGCTTACCTCTTCCTCGCAGCTGTGCACAGACTCGATATGGCACGGCCTGCGAGGGGAGGGGAGGGGGGATGGCGCTGTTGTAGGGGTGCAGCTGTGAGGGGAGAGTATTAATAGGTCAACGTACCCCCTCCCCCTCCAGACAGCTGAATAAAATACTTGCAGTAAAAACCCGACCAGACATATGTTCCAACGAATTCTGCCACTGCCACCGCTGCAGCGTCTAGGCGTCTGGGGTGATTCCGGTTCTTGCAGACCACTTCCGGTTTTCCGGTGTTCCTTGGACCAGGATAATAATTGTGGAATAGTTGCACGAATAGAATTGTCCATTCCTACTTCTGTACCACTATGTACCACTGTATAGGCTACCTAACTAAATATACCTTAAAGTACGTGGATTAAAGTATATTAGTATCTCAAACTTTGCAACATAACGAAAAAACTTACTTGACTTATTCAATGAACCTTTCTACATTTCATCCGGAATAACCCTGGAGCAATATGAAAACAATATGAAACTGGCTGGGGCTGGGTAGGTGAGTGGTTACAGTGCTCGACTTTGAATTCAAAGGTTGCGTGCGGGTTCGATCCTAAGGAAAGTTAGTAGATTTTTGGATCAATTCCGGACCCCGTTGCCAATGTATTGGGCTAATAATGAATGATGCTTTCTAACAACTGGTCGATGTTAGATAGTAACAATGTCGGGGTTTGGACCGTTCCCCTTCAAAACGTTAAATAAATGCCACTGGCGTAGATAGACATAAAAACTACCAAAAATTATTTACTTCTGTTCTCATTTTATAACTATCCTTTTTTTACAAAAGATTTGTTTGCATTAATTTTTATTATATATTCACGAAATTATATCTAAAGACATCTTCAAATGTAAGTCATTACGTTTTTGTACAACCTTCTTGAATAAACTATATTGTTCACAATATATTGTAATAATACAGAATTACAGCCCATAATATTTGTCATAATAAAATTTAGATAATTTTACATTGTTATACGTTATAATAGGCACTACTTTATTAAAGTTTGTCATTTATGGGATTATGATGTAAAACAGCCAGTTTTTATAAAAAAAATGTATTTATTAAAAAATAATATATAAAAATACAAAACAAATATTAACAACAAAACGACTACAGCTATCTATATTCTATTTAATGCTTGTTAAAGCTAAGGCACATTATTTTCATTCTTTTATCATGTTCTGTTATTTACAGTTAATCATTTGAAAAGAAATATATATGGAAGGTAGGCAACTTTAAAGACAGTTTATTGGTTTTTTTAAGGTAAATTTACGCAGGAGTGCAGTATTTTTATGTTGGACAATATTCTACAGAAAGAACTAACACAGGACACAAAATATTTATCATACTCTTTGTCTCATGATTAAATGGCATTTTGAAAAACCCAACAAAATATAAAAAATTCATTAAGTTTAATAGTAAAATTCCGCTCACCTACTTATTATGGCATTATTGGCTAAAGGATAGGCTTAAAATAGCGTAAAACATGTTTGTAAGTAAGACCCTTGGAACATATTCTGTAATATCACTTACCTGGGTCAATTATTAACATAATAAACTTATAGTACTACAAACAAATCCTTAACTTTAAATGTACAAAATCACTTAACACTAATACATTGTTGGACTAGAATAATCAGCGAATAGCCTTAGTAGTGACATTCACAAGGCTATTCGCTATATTTAAAAAAGCTGACCATTTATTCAATGAACAGTCATGTAGTACAGTAGTAGAGAAACGTATTTTCAACAAAATAAATCTACAGTACTATAAACAGATTTTTTTCTCGAGCACTCTATAATTTATATTTTATCTTCTGATAATTTTTAGTTTATATTCTATTGGTTTTCTTCACTTACCAAATAATTCATGTAATAATGTAATATTAAAATCCTATGAGTTAAACGTGAAGATTTTTTAAAATGTACCGTAATTTAAATATTCTAATAAAACCTAATATCGCTTAATTTGAGTAACATACAAATAGGAGGCCTTATTGGTGTTTACAGATGAATTTTAAACCTATTTAATAATGTACAAGTCAAAAACTTTCATTGTATTAACAATTTATAATTGGTGAAACCATAATCATTCTCCATGTTTCAAAATAATTTGCACAAACGTCAAAACCCTTTTTCACTTGACACTGCCTTGACGTCTCCACAACAGCTGGATGCTCCGCGAGGCTGTCTCCAGTCTGTAGACTCCGCGCGGCGGACTGTAGACTTCCGGATCCGGGGCTCAGGAGGGCGATGGCTTGGCGAGCGCCCTGGACATGAGCCACTGCTGGTACTCGGCCAGGTGACGGCGCAACCCCAGGACCGCCGGGTGGGTGTCGGGGTACCGCTCCTGCTCCACCAGGTACCTCAGGGCCTCCTCCATACAGTCCAGGTAGCCGGCCAGCTCTGCAACAGAGGGCGCGGTCATGAGGGTGAAGGCAAGGTCCGGGAGTGGGGGCAACTGAGGGGTACCGATATAGTGCAGGGGGGAAACAGCAATGTTAAATTATTAAACTTACAGTACGCTCTCGTTTATCCGTACTAATTTCAAAGACTAGTCCGAATATCGATTAATCCGAATAAAGTGGAGTCGGCCACTGTTTTCGTGGTTGGGGCGATAAGTGTCGCTTTAAACTACTATCAAAGATTTATAAGTTAAAACATCTTCTGAATGGTGCTTAAGTAATATAAAATTGGCTAACCGTTCCTTTTCAATGTCAACCAAATGAAAGCAAATGATTAAAAATCACCAATCATTCAAAATCGGCTGAAAATAACAGCTGAAGCTTATAAACTATTTCGATGATAAAAAGTAGGTACACGTACACGTCATTGTGAGTCTGTTAATCCGGGTAAACGAGAGTCTACTTATAGAGTCTTTAATTATTTGCAAGATTAAAATGCACTACATCGGAAATATGTTTAATTCGAAATTAAGACGTTTTGTCATGGGGATATTTTATATTAGTAACAAATCACAATTAATAAGACACTCAAAAAACTAACTAAATTCAAAACATAGGAAAAACTGGTTATGACTCCATTCCTCCACAAACCAAATTTTATCCCTTATGGAGGGGATAAGCAATTAACTGACAGTTCTCCTCGCCTGAGAGACCTGAAATTTTCCAAACAGAAAAAACCTAAACGCCTAAACCTAAAACTAACAGTAAACTAACACTAAACCTAACACTAACACTAACGACTAAACCTAACCAAAAACAGTAGCCTAAACGACGGCATAACTGACGACTTCCGAACAACGGGAGCGGCCAAAAAATATTTTTGTTTCCGAGCCGGGATTTGAACCCGCGGGGTTACCTGGATGATAACATAGAGCTTCAATGAGCTACACAGTCTCTGCCACAAACTAAAAATAATATTTAAGAGGGCGTTGGAGTGCCGCCATGTTGGATTTATTTCCCATAAGAGCAATGCTAAACTTGTCCCCGGCATTTGTCATATAATTTCTTTATTTTTTTGTCCGATTGGTTCAGAGTAGATATAATACGGGGGTTCTGAAACACTCCCCTTAAGGGGAGTCGGCCGCTTTTCATTTAAAAGTTATGGTTAACTTAAGAGGGCATCTCATAGTTCCCTGGATTGTATTCAAAATGCCCCTTGAAATCATTGTCTGAAATCCTGGAAAATGCCCTGAAATGGGCTGATATTTGGCCAAAACCGGCCAGAATCCGGTCAAAAACCGGTCAATTTGAAGCTGAAAGCGGTCAAAAAAAACTATGAGTGTTTCAGAACCCCTGTATTATATCTACTGTTCAGAATAAATAATGTTTGAATCACAATTAAATTCCCCGTTCCTTTTGCGAGATCGTTTCTTTGTAAATAATTTATAAAATTCTGTAGAAAATGTTTTAAAAGTAGTTAAAAACTTGATTTGTTATTTCAAGTTATTAAAAAACACTAATTTTTATAAAAAAATTCCTCTCGCAAACCAAATCCGCCTTGATGAACCCTTTATTTAGAGCTATAAACCATTATTTTCTGATTATAAATAAAAGAGTTATTTGACATCCCGTTTAACATTGCTCTTATGGGGGAAAGACGGAATTTGGATTGACTCCAACGCCCTCTTAAGTTAGTTATTCGAATCTACAAACTTTTAATATCGCTCTTTAGATGCGATTTTCGACTTTGAAATGGTTTTGTTTTTTTTATAGAGAATGAGTTTAAACAACCACACTAATTGTAAACGGCAACCTCTTTAAAAATTGTAAATTTTTCTTAATCGATTTTGCCTGATGTGCTTGCAATAGCCGAAAAATGCAGAAAAAAAATATAATAAACCAACAGGCAGCCGCTGAAATGACAGCACAATCTGTCGCCAGTCGTCATCAATCTACCCTCTCCACCCTCCATCATTACCGACTCCTCAGGCACGAATTAGCAATTTAAATGTGTTCAAATCGCTGAATTATGCATTCCACTAATTACTAATAAAGTCGCGAACGTCGGCAAGCCATTAGACGTTGACTGATCCAATTCTGAAGAAGAAGAAGAACCTTTGATTGTTGTGAGACACCGCTCCGCCGCGCCACCGGTCACAAGGTTGAGGGGGGGCTGACGGATTCGCTTAATTAGGCGGGTTTTTAATAGCGGGAATCGACCCGTTCGAATTAATATAATTATTCCTCTTTCCTAATACCGCAACAAAACCTGGAAGCGTAGATTCTTTCTTGGGCTATATTAATTAAGTGTAAAGTGAAAAGAATGTGGTTCAAATGATTAATTTGGTCTTTAGTGTTGTTTTACTGCGTCTGTGAAGACAAAGTGATTTTCAAGAAGAATTTTTTACGAATTTAAGAAGTTAAGAAAACATTCATCTAAACTACACCAATTTTGCATAAATGATGGAGCGTTGCCGTCAGGTTGTCACCACGCCAGATTGGCACCTGCCCTTCTAGGGTTGCCAATCTGTCGGGGTGACAATAGGCCCGTATCCATGATAAATTATACTAACATTTGTAGAGGTGTAAAACAATACATGTACGGGGTGATTATAGGCTATGAATAATTTCAAGTTTTAAGCTTGGAAGCAGGAACTTCCTAGAAATCTATACGGCCTACGTCGCTAAATCCGTCCAAATAACAATCCATTCAAGGTAAATACGTACTTATGTTTTTAAAAATTTCTTTATACATGATTTTTATGTTTCGATTATAATTTTGTAGAAAAATAATTGTAGCTAGTTTAATTATGTTTTGGCTAACCAGTCGAATCCCGCCCTGAAACTTACTGTCTCAAATATTAAATATAGGCCCACAACATAATTATCGTGAAATAAAAAAAATTTACTTTGAAAAATTATATTACATACTTTCCTATTCATATCATCGGATACCCGATCAATTGAGAAACAGATTCCAGAGTACTTTATTTAGATTGTCAAATAAAATATTGGAAAATACAGTATGTAAAATTTTCTAAGGATAGTCAAACTTTTAAAACCCGGACCGTTGAAAGTACCATCATTTTGTACTTAACAAAAAAATTATAAAAATCCCTGTATAAAATAATTTCTACAAAAAAAAAAAACAAAAAAAAATTAAAAAGCAGTTACTCGACAGTTTCCAAGAAAATAACACCAGGCACTTTTCACCTGTTCTACTTCAGTGATTACAAATAAAAAGAAGATCATGGATAATCCCACAACCTGTCTGATGGGTCGGCCCTGTAGTCAGATCTAAAAACTCGCCCCTCGCCCCTATCTGTAGTCCTACCTGTAAATTAGACTGCGAGGACCCTACACCCTACACCCAGCTGCAACTTCCAGTTGTGCGAAAACAGTTTCTTGCGGGTGTTTTTATATATGTCATGTGCCAATTTAGTTTTTACTTTGACTGTTAATTTAATTGGCATAGGCCTACGAACTTCAAATTGGTCGAGGAATCACGGACGTTAATCTTTAAACATATGGGATTTTACCGAATAGAAACCGATAGCTATCGTTATTTAGAATGTTATGATCAACAGAATGTACGCTAAGGATGTGGGGCTAGCTTCGACTTCAGTCAGTATTTTAAACCCACTATCTTCTCTTAACATTTTTATTGCATCATCCTATTTCTGTGTAGACTAAAAATTAATAGCCTCGTTTTAAATGCTGTCATATGAACAAAAAACGCTTCAGTGGACCTCAGATTCTTATCCTATATCCTATACTCTAATACGAGTAAGATATATATGTATGTATGTATGTTTGCACTCGCGGATCTCAAAAACGGCTAGAACGATTTTCTTCAAACTTTGTAAATAACTTAGTTCTGAAATAAAAATAATATTATATTAATACAGGTCTTTGCCTGAAAAATCTTATTTCTTTACAAACTTTAATTGAAATGTTAAAAAATTTAACATTTAAAAATCAAAACAAAGAAATAATGAAAACAGCTGACTCAACCGTCAAAGTGCACACCACGTGTTCCAGTATATATAAACTGTATTATGGTACTTTACTACTGTATTATAAATAATTTATAATTTTGTAATTCCACCCCATTCTGCTTATGAATGATTACATAAATAAAAATCATGCAAATGTAAAAAAACAACAATTTACCATTTGCATAAGCAAATTACCATTGCATTTTGAATAAACTACTGAAATTTAAAAACAAATGCATTCGTAAGAATTGAGAAAACAGCTGTTAACTGAATAATTAGAGTCCACGTGTTACAGATTCAACCTGTGTTTTAACAAATATGCACCCGTAGTCCTAAACTGAAACAGTCTGAAAGGCGAGTGAGCGAAGCGAACGAGCTCGATGTGAAGGCAAATGAGCGGAGCGAACGTGCCCGTCTTGAACAAGATAGGCCTATACTATAAGCCTTTTGCACTGGGCATTTGACCGCACTGTCTGTAACTGATAAGGATAATGCTGTTTGAGTTTACCGAACAAATGCTCAACTCCCAGGTACTAGAGGAATGATATAAAGATCTATCTTCTTATTTCTATAAGGGTTTCATCTGTTACATCCCTTTTTCTCTCAGCCTACTGAACCGATTTTTAAGATTGAGGTGTCAATTTAAAGCTTAGGATTTGGCGCAGTGACGAATTGTAATTAAAAAGGTAATATTGTTTCGGGCTTCGCCCCCCTCGCCTTTGAGGCATTTCTAGAAGGCGCTTTAAACTGTTGACCAACTTTTATTGCAAGTTCTTTAATGTGGATTGTAATTTAACAGCTGATTACCATCAGATGATTTTTAAAAGCCAGATAGTAAACAAAAATAGATCTCTGTCACTTCATAATCAACATTCAAGTACTGTAGGTGAGTTTCACTCATACAGAATCATAAAATGCGCAATTTGCGCACGGGCCACCTCGTATTTTGTTAATCCCATATCATAACTAGCATTTACAAGGATAATATACTATGAAAACGTTATAAGAAAATACATTTTCAACTATGTAAATTATTATGAAAATAAAAAATAAAGAAGTAATAAACTTTTTAAAAGAGTTAAATATTATCCCCTAAAGGAAATAATTCAGAGAAAATTCTGTTGACCGATTATGGACCTATATTATATACTGTGTTAGCCGAAAGAGCGAAGTAGGCCTAAACGCATCTAACGCTGTATTTAAAAGACACAAACAAATACAATAGCTACAAACAAAAACTATCATAAAAATACCCGACCGGTAAAAAATTTAAATATTTTCTATTAATAGTTGTATACAATGAACATTCTGAGTAAAGGGTAATATTTTCGTAGTGTACTTTTGATGGTTATTGATAAGAAGGGCCAAGATAGACAGTGTGCTGAAGCGTTCAATTTGGTCAAATAATTTGGCAGCACGACATCTGTTCCTTACGGAAACATACAATTTTAAAATATTGTGTATGTCTTTATTAAAATTGTTTATACAGTAATCATATTTTTGAGCGTAGCATTATCATGAAAATCATGCGTAAAATTTGTTTTAGACCAGGGGCGGATTAAGGATGTGATTTTGGGGGGGGCGGTTTCGAAAATATAGGCCTTCTTTTTTGCCGTGGATAAGAAAGGTGTTGAATGAATAAGAATTGTTAGGGGTGGGGGGGGGGGGGTATTTTAAACATGTTTTAAAACATGTTAAAAATAATTGTTTATTTCTTATCATATACCATATTAATTAAATTTAATTTATTAATTAAGCTATAATACCGATTGACCGCGTCGACCGCTATACCCTTGCTCGTTGGTTTTAATCACAACTTTTGTCATAGTATCATTGTAAATAGGCTATTAAGTTTAGGCCTACACTGACTACCAACTTACTGCCTGTAGTGTATCCAAATTATAAACAAAATCTACCCATAGATGTTTATATAAAATAATATAATAAACAGATACATCGCTACAGACACTCCTATGGTAATTAGTTTTAGGTTAGGATTGGTTTCTCACAAAATTCTCGCTATTAAAAGGCACATATAGGTTACATAGAACAACCAAAGTGATGATCCTAAACTTCTTTATTTTAAATTAACTAAATTTTGAATTTAACAACAAGTATTGTTACAAAAGATAAAACACATTTAAGATAAGAAGAAAATTAAGATGAACTAAAGTAATTGGGTACAGAAATAATCCAATTAAAACGTAAAAAAACAACTTAACACCTTGAGTACAGAAACATTATTATAAAAACAAATTATGCTTTTTAGTTTCCTTCATCATGGCAAATTTGTTGATTACATTTTCCTCGTCCACGTCGATGTCCCGATGCGGATGTACAACATTGCCAACCCATTCGGACGACATTCGTGACGCACAGGCATCACGGACAGTGCTGAACATCTGAGGACCGTGTTTACTCTTGATGTAGGGCCTAATACTATTTATTAAGAGAGACGCAGACAAAAGAATGATACCGGAAGGTCGTTATTATTAATACATTTTAATATTTAATTATTTAATTAGAACAGATAGTGGGATTTGTTATGTTTTCAAATTAAAGTTTAGAACTTATCCGTTATGTGCTTCCCGCGATAACACATTATGTAATAGGCCTATAGAATTTAGAGGAGGAATATTTCAGAACAACCGTATAACAAATACGTTTTAAATTAATTCTTCAGATTTCTAGTATATTAATAATTTTATTGTATTGTGTTAACAAAACAAAAAGTATTATTATTAGAAATCTGAAGAATTAATTTAAAACGTATTTGTTTATCGGTCGTTCTGAAAATATTCCTCCTCTAAATTCTATAGGCCTATTACATCATGTGTTATCGCGGAAGCACATAACGGATAAGTTTTAAATTTTCATTTTAAAACATAACAAATTATTTCTAATTAAAATAATTAAATATTAAAATTTAATAACAATCTTTGGTATCATTCTTTTGTCTGCGTCTCTCTTAATAGTAAACACGGTCCTCAGATGTTCAGCATTGTCCGTGATGGCCGTGCGTGGTATTTGCGGAGTTGGTAACACTGTCGGCGCTACCCCCACTCCTCCACCGAATTTGTCTTCCCACAAAATGACAACGGGGGAAATAGACGCCTGTGAATAGTGATGGCACAATTTCTTGAAAAATCGATTTTTCGATATATCGATGTATCGAAAGAGTAAAATCGATTTCGATAAAAAATCGTGAACAAAAAATCGATGTAAAAAAATCGATTTATCGAATGGTAAAAATCGATTTTTTCGAAAAATCGATTTTATTTTGCCATCTCTATGATGGCAAAATTTCTTGAAAAATCGATTTTTCGATATATTGATGTATCGAAAGAGTAAAATCGATTTCGATAAAAAATCGTGAACAAAAAATCGATGTCAAAAAATCGATGTATCGAATGGTAAAAATCGATTTTTCCGAAAAATCGATTTTATTTTGCCATCACTACCTGTGAAGTTCCTCGGTACCCTCAAGTTCAAGTTAATGGTAGTATTCCGGGCGCCTCACCGGGTTTACCGGTAACTAATTTGTCGTCTGCTAAACAATGCAAATGCCTTGTTAGCAGACGACATAGCAGACGAAGTTACCGTTTTGGTGTTACCGGTGAGGCGCCCGGAATACTACCATTGCGAGTTGCAGTGCCGCAGCAGCAGGCGTGAGGCGTACTAACTCAGTAAAAACGTGGTGAGGTGCCCGCCGACGGCGCGGCGCTCGGAAACAATTTTTATTTTTTTTATTTTATAGGCATCACCTTTATTTTTTACATACCTAGTTTAATCCTTGTCAACATTAACAATTTTGTCTAACAATATTACAATTACTAAAACTATAATCATACACTTGCTATAGCTTTTGATAACTTATGACAGCCAAAACAGTATTTCAATCTTTGGAGCGGACGGGGGGGGGGCGGACGCCCCCCCCCGCCCCCCCCTTTAATCCGCCCCTGTTTTAGACTAACTAATTGTATAACGGGTTACAACTTACCATGGACATGGTCGGTCAAATCCACGTCTTGTGATTCGGGCGGCATCTGGAACAAAAACAATCACGTTATACAACGTTGAATGTATTAAACAGTGCATATCTATACACATTTAATACGCGACACGGTTTTTTGTACAAGGAACTCCTTTCATTGTTTTCTACCGATTTTTTAGTGTCATTGCATAGAGCTCGGTCTGAAGTCGTTTCTAAAGTAAATTGGTAAATATCTATCAAAACGGAAGGGCCCTAGAAGCCCTTAAACTTCTGTATTTCCCCGTTATATTAACATTGATAAAAAATTTAAAACATTTCAAAGTTTAAGAGCTGAAACAGTAAAAATTACCCAAACTAAATTGCTCGATATCGAGCAACAAGTAGGCCCTACACTAGTCTATCTTAATATATTTATCAGGCAAGTATGATTCTTTTCCTCCTTTTCCTCAGCTTGTGTGCTTCATAGAGAAAATCAGCCCATACTGTTAGAAAGGTAGTAATCTGTAGGTGATGAGCAGAATCTCATTATAATTCACATCGGTACTAAGGGTTACGCCCTAGAGCCGATAGAGAACATTTTAAAGTTAAACTTATGGGAGAAAAGTATTTTGCTTATTATACAACTTGTTGTACAGTAATAGCAAATGCTAGCAAATCAGGAAGAACAGATGTTTCATTTATTCAATTTTTATACTACTTGGGTCCATATCAACTGAAAGTTTGGTCTAATTAAAATTTATTAATGACACACAAAAATCCTATCTAGTTTTACTAGGTATAGAATAATACTAAGTAGATGTCTCTTATAAATTAGAATGGTTTGGAACATATTTTAGTATATCAAACAAATGCAAATAAAAAACACAAATAAATAGGGCTATAAAATGTAGATCTACTTAATAAGAAATCTTTGGAGAGAATAAGGCTAGTAACGTTAACCCACTTTACTAAAATGATGTACGATACTGTATCAGTTAAATTAACATAGCATCCATTACCATTACATAATGTGATGAAACAAAAATTATCAAACGCTAAAACGAGTAACGAGTAAAACATCATACTGTAAAATGTACACAACAATATCTGCTTTAGTTTGATACCTACTCTTAATTTAATTTAGTCCGAACATGTACCAAGACCATTGCAGTGCCGTCCTTAGGGTGGAGCGAGTGGAGCGGCCGCTCCAGGCCCCGTGCTGAGGAGGGCCTCGCGCCGCGAGGCCTTGCCCGCTAAAAAGTTAGTTGCATTAACGTTTAGGTTGAATAAAAATGATATAATAATGAACAGAAGTAGAAGGGAATAGCCGGTCCTGGCGCAGGTCAAGGTCAGCGGTTGTAAGTGGCAGGTGTGTGTTGTTGATTTGGGGGTTTTTTGGGGGGTTTGGGGAGGGGTTGGTAAGTGTGTCAAGGTCATCTGGAGGGGGTTTTAAAAAAGGTGGGGAGTGTGGGGACGAGTGGGGCGGGCGGGAGTGCGGCGGGAGCGGATGGGAGGCTCTGGAAATAAATTTATTTATTCATCAAAGCCCACCAGTGATCGTAGGATTGCTTCTACATCGTTTGCAGCCGTACTGTTGATCTCATTGCTCTGCACGGGTCGGGAGTCGGTGGTGGTAGTGTATGTAGGCAAATTTTGTGTGGGAACACCACTATTGTTATCATTAGTAGTGGATGTCACTATTGGAGATTGTATGGGTGCACCCTGCCGCGTGTCCATAACTTGAAGAAATGAGAGCTGCTAGATGGTTATATTGTGAGTTGATAGAGTAGAATGAGAGATGTGTGTGATGAAGAACGGTTATATAAACCCGGTAATATAGTGAATAAGAATAACCGGATAACATCATCAATAGGTGTGACAAGATTGTAATGTTGATATTTCAGCATATCAGTTAAGACTGTTTGTAAAATAGTGTCAGTAGAATAACTGTCGCGAAGGTTGGATCTTGTAAAATACAAGGGGTGAAAGCTGAACTGTTTCTTAAGTTTAGCGAATGTATTACGAGGTCTTGAAACTGTGTAGTTAGACTGTTTTTGTAAAATATGTTTGGTGCGTAAAAGTTTCAGCTGCAAAGTGTGGGAAGCCATTATAATAGTGGTGAGTAAATGTGCACTGTGTAAAAACCAACTGATAAATGGTTAGTGTTTGTAAATGTGTTTGAATATATAGAGAGTAATTAGCATATTAACCGCGAACACATGTTTTAGAGTAAGAAAAATGTAAGTTAGAAAATTGTTAGAAAAGTAAAGACCGAAGTTTACTCTACGGAACCCGGCGAATAAATGAGACGCGGGCGGTACCGACCCCGTATTTAAGCAATTTGTGAGTCACGAACAACCCCTCCTCTACCCTCCCCCTAAGCCGATGGGATAAAAGGGTGGGATTGCGGTTACCCCGGTTATTTGTTCGGTAGCGTTGCGATAGTTTGTATTAATAGGAGAGGCAGACACTTTAAAAACTGTTTTGTTAAAAATATTAAGATAATATTCTAGTTGAAAAAAAAGGAATTTGTTACTCTGTATAAATTGGCTATGAGCTGCACAAGTGCAAACAATACTCTGTTAATAAGTTGATGAGGTAAGAGCTAGTATTTGTACAAATATTATATAGTTTAGCAATAATTATATGTAATATTAATGTGAAAAATGGTAAGTTAAGACCATGGATAAGACTAATAGTAATGTAAAACTATAAATGTTTAAAAGGTGTAAATATAATTAAGAGTTTGATAAAAAAAAAAATAGATATGAATATAAATATTAAGTAACAACAAAAATAATGTTGATGCGAGGTTAATTTATGCAGTAATAAAAAAATGGTAATGGGAGAGTAATATGTGTTTATAGTAAATAAAAAAGAAATAGTTGAAAACTACGTTATAAATGTGGTGTTAAAAAGAAGTAGACCTAATTGGAGTAAGTTAAAAAAGTATATATATAATATTATTAGAAGGTAGCGACTTACCGAGGTGTTGTGTCAGCTGTGGGTTCCGCGAGTAGAAAGAGGCGCAGCTGCTTGTGTAAGGGTATTTATAACGGCAGGTGGTAATTATTATAAACTTGACCCCCCCCCCAATAGGTAATTAACCCCCCCCCCTCACTTTTACTTTATGTTGAAATAGTACTAGTAGTTAAGCTTGTGTAATACTAATTTGGTGTTACCAAACAGTAACTATTGTGGTTAAGATAATACAACCTATACTTAAGATAAATTAAACTGATAGAGTAACGGTAATTTAGGTCTGCTGTTGGCAATAGATAATAACTATAGTTGAGCGGCGAAAGGGAACACATAACTTCCTACTGTTATTAAAACAATAGCAGTGAACAACTATGGTGTAATGCTATAAAGAAAATTGTGGTTGGATTAGGTAGAGAATATAATTAGATGTTGGCCAACATTATTGAAAGCCGCAACACAACACTTAAATTATTGACGACCTACTTGTAATAATCGCTGCTACGTGTATAAAATAGTGTTGCTTGGGAATTTCCTACTGAAGTTGTACTTTGAATGTTGTAAGCCCCTCAAACCCCTACAATTTCCCCCCCACCATCTTCGAAGTTTACGAGTATTCTGTCGAGAATTTTAGAATCAGTTCGTACCGAAACTCCGGACGCGAAGCTTCGGGACGAACTCAAAGGGTAACTTAAATATATAGGTGGCCAATATATATTTGAGTTATTCTTGCTGTTAGGGTTCTAATATTAATATTTGTTGTGTGTGTGTGTGTGTGTGTAAAATGTTATTTATTTTTTAGTTTTAAGTTGTGTTATTTTTAAGTTTTAATTTGCGCATTGCGATGTTAGCATTAAGGTGTATTATATTATTGCTAATGTTTAAAAAATGTGTTTATGCATTTAATGTTGAGTGTTGATGTAATTATTCTGTATTTGTGTGTGTGTGTATGTGTGTGTGTACTAATAACCTTTCACAGCTAGCTGTTAGGAGGGTAGATTAAATTTAAATTTAAATTATAGAAGTTCTGTTGAACTTCATTAAATATGGGTGGGACATGCGTGTTGTGCCATAGGCAGCGCATATTTTTATTTTTTTTTAAATGTTTAATTTTTTGTTAGGAAATAATTATATTTGGGTGGGTTTAGATTAAGGGTGGGAGGTTAGAGTTGCGTCTTGTATTAATTGTTCGAGATTCCCTATTATAATTGGATGGTCAAGCCCAGTGCCTTCGGGCCCGAGACTGAACCGCCCGTATCACAGCTCACCAAACTGGATCGCCACGTGCGTGCGGGCAAAAAATTGGGATCCCTTGCAAGACGTAACTAGAGGGTTGGGATTGGGAGTGTTTGAGGAATACAGAGTGGTGGAGACGGCCGTGGCCGCCTCCATCACTTTGGATCATTATTATTTTTTGGTGACCTTGACCTAAATTAAGGTAATTAGCCCCCCCCCCCCAATTTGCAATTAGCCCCCCCCCCCCTCGAGGTCACTTTCACTTAGCATCACTATATATAAGCGGGGCTAGCTAACATGTCTGTTTATTCTGATTCCAGCCGCTAACGCTGCCACTTCAGAACCATGTCTTCATCAACAACTTCTGCTACTACTATCACTATGCCTGCTGCTCCTGCTGCTACTTCTGTGCCTGCTCCTACTATCACTATGCCTGCTGCTCCTGCTGCCACTTCTGTGCCTGCTCCTACTATAAATACATCAGCTGCTAACAAGAAACCGGTGAAGAGACTGAAGTTGAAGAACGTCCCGGAGTCGATGCTGCGGCAGATGAATACACCACCATCTACATCTGCTCAGGGAAATATTCTTCTCCAAGCCATGGCGGTTCTTGGAAGTATTTTTTCTCCACCTCCATCACCAACACACCCTACGGCAACTCCACCACTACAACCACAACCTACACCTACAACATCACCGCAGATGGAGCTTCCTGTTCGTTCTGATACTCCTTCAATTCTAGAATCTATTCATGATTTCACCTCATTACCACCACTAATAACACCAATTCCTGAACCAAAGTCCATTAATCCTATCATTCCTAGTTCTAAAGTTAAAAAGTCAGTTTTCAAAATTGCTCCTTCAGAGCGCTTTAAATTATTAAATGAAGAGCGTCGCAGGGCATTTAAAAATTTTCGAAAATGCTCTGAGAAGCTCCGTAAGGGTGCTAAAAAAGGATTGGTTTGTGGTAGGAAATGTGTGTTAAATGAAAAGTATTGCCGTGTACATCTCATAAACCATCTTTCTGAGCCACAACCGACTGTAATCTCCAGTAAGTCCTACCCTCCTACTAAATTAAATAGACTGAAGGAAGGTTTGAGGTACTTTTTTGTAAGTAAAACAGACAAGCACAACAAAATTGTAATTGGGTGTAACGGCTTCAAATGGGTAATACAGCTGTCTGTACCTCTGAGAAAACAAAAAGCGATCAATAGACTTGATGCGAGAGACTATTTAATAAGAGGTGAGGATGGTTGGACTAAGTGGGGACGTAGTAAATGTTAAAATCAGTTAGCTTTTTTTTCAAAATTTTGGTAGAAAAATAATGGGAGAGAAACCAGCGCTATATAATAGTGCGCTGAGTTTCTCTCCCATTATTTTTTGGTCACTCTAAGTTCTGTGACCTACTTTTACATGACCTTAAACTTGAACTTGACCCCCCCCCCCCCAATAAAAATTAACCCCCCCCCCCTGCCAACTTTCTCTTGTCTTATATAAGTAGCCGCTATGCAACTGGGTATGGAACATTGGCCGCTTACCTGGTGTACAGTGAACATGGCTCCGCTGGACGGTTCAAACTTTTACAACAGGCGATCTGAGCTAGAGGAAATGGCAGAAGTGGAGGAAGATGAATCTGAGCTAGAGGAAATAGAAGAAGTTGAGGAAGATGAATCTGAGCTAGAGGAAATGGAAGAAGTTGAGGAAGATGAACGATTAATATTTGAATATTTGCGTTGTGTAACTTTGGACCTGGAAGAAAGCCTTGACCCATACATGTGGGAAGCATTGGACTGGCTGCAGTTGGGCAGAACAATAGTAATCATATCACCAGTGTTGTTTCTCGGTAGCCCAATTTTGTATGTGACTGCAGACAATGCCGAATACATCTGGCAATGGGCAGAGTTGTTTGAGGATTTCAGGGGAAATGAGGAGTATAATAACTGGTTTAATATCTGTTTAAGATAAGCAGGGTTTTTTAAACCCAAAAAGGCTATGTGAGAGTTAATGGTAATTGGTTACTATATAAGTTAAAGTTTGTTGACCTTGAACTTGATCCCCCCATGTAGGGGTTAAAGTGCTTATATATCGTAGAGGTGATTATAAATTATTGTGTTCATGCACAATCAGAATTGAAAATTTAAATAATTTATTTCCTTGGATGGTGCAATTACGTAATTTTGTAGAAGAAATGGAGTTTGAGTTGCAAGTAGCTGCAATGTATTACAAGCTTGAAAGAGAAGAGTAATCATATTATGTTACAAATGTTTAACTATATGAAATATAGTGGGGGAAAATAGAATATATATATAAGGCAGCAACTTTATACTCAGTATCACTTTGTCATAAGATATTACTTTGGTGTGAAGAGAAAAGGTTAATAATGTTTTTAAGGATACACCTTTTTTAAATTATTTTGAAGTAAAAAATCAGTTTAATACAACTGAAAATATAACTTGGATGGAAGAGACAAATGAAGGTTCGGAAGAAGAATTGAATAATAGTATGGATGATTCTATATTGGAAGAAGAAATTTCATCCTTTGAACAAGAAATATTTGAAGAGCTAATAAATGATAGTGATGAAGAAATTGTTAAAGAAGCAATTGAAACATTCATTTTAGATTCGTCAACTGATACATTGATATCCCCTATACAATCTTCAGACTCTGAATTGGACTAATGATATGTCGGTGTTTTTCTTAATGATCCCCCCCCCCCTCCTTTCCCCCTCTTTTCCCCTTCTCTATATTTGCTATAAAAGCAAGAGTTGATCAGGTTTTTTTATTCATTATATGCTGTGTTGTTAGTAAAGCCATACACTTTATTAAACTATGTCTCCAAGAGCTACTACCTTTATATACATTACTGAAATTATTACACATCGTCAGATAGAAGAACAAGAAGAACTAGAACAAGAGATGAATGTTACATTTGGAGAGTTAATAGAAGAAATAGTAGAAGAATTTATAAATTTAAACCAAGAAACAACTAATGAAACTGGGAATATATCAATGATGCATCAACCGGAAGAGTTAACCGAATCTGAAGAAGAAGAATCTGGATAAAATGGTAGGGGGTTAAGTTATTTAAGCAGGAAAGAAAACAGTTTAAAAATCATTTCATAATGGAGGACCGAGAAGCAATGTTTAAAGCTTTTTGTAAGGAAGAACCCTGGGTTCCACCGGTAAATTCTTTTACATATTATTTACCACTTTTAGATATGGAGGATTGTAAAAAAATTCCAGACATTGGTTTTAAATTTCAAAAACAAGGAATGTTAATTGGTGTCACCGAAAAATATCACAATGAATATTCGGAAAGATTAGCATTTAACTTTATGATGGACAATATGAATATTAAACCCAGTGAGTATCCATATTTTCTTTATAAATTTTTAGTTGAAAATGGTGCCAGTGTAACTATTGAAATATGTATTCAACATTTTTGGCCTACTCAGGATAGTAGTGGGGGAAAGTAGATAAATGTGTTGTTGAACCGGATAGTTTCTCACTCTTGTAAAATCATTCACCAACAATGTATCGTCCAATTTTGTCTGACTTGGTTGCCTCACATGAAGAAGCCGAAGCTAGAAGGAAGAAAAGCGAACGAGCAAGACAAATTCAGTCTAATGTCAATATGGAGTATTATAGGCTACAAATCCAAATCCCAGGCATGCATCTTGGAGAAAACAGAGTAAAGACTGTACATGCGGCTGGTAGTTATATTAAGTATTTGAAATTATTATTGGAAGATAGAGAGTCTAAAATTACAAAATTAGAAGATGAAATGAAGAAATTGAAAAATGAACTATTGCTTTTGAAAAATGGAAATAATGAAGTTGTAGTTAAAGAGGGTGCAGAAGAAGGAAATGAAATATTGGGAATCTGAAGAAAGAAGTTTAAACATCTGTATAAACTTATAAAAAACAAAAATAATAAAAAAAAAATAATAAAATAAAAAAAATACTAAAAATTAGATATAGAATAGAGAGCGGGGAATAGATCACTTTGTGGCAATGGATTAACATGTCACTTAGTGCTCTATTCCCCGTTCTCGCATTAATATAATTTGACCTTGACATATATAAAATATGGTGGGGATAAAGTATTTAAGACGGATGTAACATGTGTAAACACTTCAGTTGAAATATTAATCTCTTTTATAAAACATGGTGGATACTCTATTTGAACTTTGCTTGAGGAAAATTATATGTGATGGTTTTTTATTTAACCATATAATAAGATCAGAAGAATGTGTTATTCCAAACAGCATTAGAGAAGCTATTCATGAATACCGAAGACAAAATTACGGGTTTGGCATTATTGTTGCTTATAAATTTGTGGATGGGACGACTCTTTGTCAAGATTGTGCACGAGCAGCTATAGATGATTGGGATGAATTTGATCTTGAAGGAGGATATGTAGACCATCGTGTTAAGGCACCACTAATAAGGTTTGAAATCATGAACGAAAAATGTACAATCTGTGCACAACTGTTATTTAGATTTATCAGGTGTAGATCATATTAAAAAAACTGTTTAATGTTACACTATGGTGGGGAAAATTATTGAATGGTGGGGGAAAATAGAAGTGGGGGTATTGGTTATATATATGTTGCTCGATGTACATTGATTTCTTTAGTCTTGTAATATTGTTTGAAAAAGTAACTTGTAATTTGGTAAAAAATGAATTTTGAACTAGAAGTGACAAGCTTTAAAATAGTTGAAGAGGAGTGGACAACGGTTTCAAATTTTATTCATTCAAAACAAGATAATGGAACTTTAATGAAGGTATTTTGTTACATTTTAGAGGAAGGGGATGAAGAAATAGTAAGAAACTATTTAAGAAATAGAGATATGTCAACTTCTAGCTCGGACTTTGTTAAATTTTTAAAAGACAACAATGTTAACGCGGAATTAGAAGTTTGGTTTTATGTTTAAAGAACTTGGTAGAGGGAGAATAAAAATGGTGGGGGAACAAGGTGTATAAAACAAGATTTATACGCAGCAGGAGTTATTCGCTTACTACCATTTAAAAGAAAAACATCATAGAAAAATGGCTGAATCTTGGGACTATTCAATTCCTTCAATAAGTGAAAGAAAACCATTAAATTTGTCGAAGAAGACTGTAAATTTGTCAAGAAAAGGTAAACCTATAACACATCCAGAATTGAGCACTTTAGCTAAGGAACGTCATATAAAAGAAAAAACTGAATTGTATCAAATGCAGCTTTTAGTACCTTCATTGGATGTAGGCTGTACAAGAGCACATACATTGAGGACTGCAAACAAGTACATAATAGAACTGTTGGGTAAAATTGAAGTATTGGAAAATAAACTAAAGGCGTTACAAACTCTAAATGTATGGAATCCGGCAAATGAACTCCCTGTTCTGCAGATGGAGCCAAACGATCTTCCTGCTACTTATGCATGGAATGCATTTAATGATATTAATGGAGACTCTCCTGTGAAGTACCAACCTCCTGCTGTGTAAAAGATGATGGGTAAAAAAAAATACAAAAAAAAATAATAAAATATAAAAGTAAAAAAAAATTAGTTGTAGAATAGAGAGCGGGGAATAGATCACTCTGTGACAATGGAATAACATGTCACTTAGTGCTCTATTCCCCGTTCTCGCATTAATTATGTTTGACCTTGACCTATATAAACATGGTGGGGAAAGGTAATTAAGTGGGGGAAACTAGATAAAAGAAGTCCAACGCGCGGTTGGAGTCATTCTTATCCTAAACTGGCGTTTACTAACATAATAAGAAAAGACAACATGAATAGTGAAAACATCATTTTGGATCTTTCATTAAGTGAAAAGAATAAAAAACAATATGAGGACTCTCGAAAAATGAAGATGAAAGAAATGGCAAAGGCAAGAGAAACAAGAATAAAACTAAAATATTATAAACTACAGAGGCTAATACCAGGAGTGAAATTGGGAGAAGTAAGAACCAGAACAATCGACATGGCTGCTGACTACATCAACCAACTACTTATAGAGTTGACTATAAAAAATGAAAGAATACGTCAATTGGAATATGAACGTAAACAATTGTTTCACCAAGAAAAAGAAGAACCTATTAACTGTGTGATTAAAGACAATCAATAAAGAAAAGTTAAACAAAGGAAACTGCAAAATTACTAAAAATATTGAATATAAATTGGTTATTAATTGGACTTGCATTAGAGAGTGGGGAATAGATCACTTTGTGGTAATGGACTAACATACCACTTAGTGCTCTATTCCCCATTCTCGCTTTAAGCGTTATTGACCTTGACCTATTAAAATAATTTATATAAAAGCAGCTACAAGAAAGGAGCTCTTTCATTTAATCGCCATGGCTCCTGTAGATAACACCGACTATCCAAGTAAACCTATTGTAGAAATATTGTGTAAAATTCTACAAGAGGAGTTTGGCATAGAAGATGTGGATAATGACAGTTCAGAAACAGATAGTGTTAACAGTATGGAAGAAGAATCAATAGATGAAGTGAGTGAAGATGTAGAAATAGAGTTAACAGATAATGAATACACACCGTTATTGGAATTTGAAAATATTCATAATGAAACCCCAACATCCAGTCACGATCCAGATTTGGAATCAATACGTGGAAGATTAATTTTTTGTGCAAGACAATTATTTCCATATGAAGAAGAAGAAGATGAAGAAGAAGATTAAAAATAGTGGTGGGGGTAAAAAGTGGTGGGGTAATACAGCATAAAAAGGAGGTATGAAAAAGATGCATTTCATTTATATGCCGAATTTCATAGGATAAACATCACTAAAATGCATCGTTGTGATATATGTTTAGAAACTTATGAAGATGAAATATTGCTAGACATTCATAAGGAGTTATATCATAATATAAATGAAAATTTAACACAAAATGAAAATAAAAATGCATCTGCAGAAGAAGAAGAAACAGCGGGACCATCTAATGCACTACCTAATTTAAGTATTCATGCATTGCCTGGAAGAGTAGTAACACATCACAAAATCCAAAATGAAAATTTAGAATTAGACAAATTTCTTGTCGAAGCAAAAACCATTGTAGTTAAACTATTAAAAGAAGAATTAAAACGATTAAATTTTATTAAATTCGGCTTGTTATTGGATGCTATGTTTATAAACGTTGAAGAAGAATTGTCACCAAGAGGATTTATAACTAAAAACAGAACCATCATGAGTAGTTCAGATATTAATTCAATAGTAGAAGAATGTTTTGATGAGATCATTAATAAAATCCAAGAACATGAAGGACGAGGATCAGGTTGGAGTTTAGTTAGTGTAGTAAGTATGGATATTAGAGTTCACAAGCATGGGTATGGGGTAATGGGGAGCAGTTATATAGCTCTTCCAAAAAGGATTCAAGATACAAAATCATGTGTGAATGTTCAAAATCATGATACGGAATGTTTCCGGTATGCAATGACATCAAAATTCATATCACGCGATGCACAAAGACCCAGCGAAGAATATGAGAACTATAAATACAGATATAACTTTCAAGGTGTGTCTTATCCGGTAGCCTTGAAGGATATTTCTAAATTTGAAAAACAAAACCCTGGAATATCTGTAAATGTATTTGGTTTGGACAGCTCTAACAAGGTGTATCCTTTGAAAGTGGTAAAAAACGAACTTGCAGACCATACGGATTTGTTATTAATTACAAAGGATGAAGTATCACACTATGTATGGATAAAATCATTTGAAAAACTTGTCAATAAACAATTATCAAGAAGTGAACATAAAAAAATAATTTGTAAAAGATGTTTTTGTTTTAAAGAACCTAGAAATGGAGAACAAAATTGGTTACTGGAGCACAAACAACTGTGTAATGAAAATTTTGAAGCTAAGATTATTCTACCACCATTAAATAAATCATATTTACAGTTTGAAAAAGTTTTCCATCAGTATCGCATTCCTATAGTAATATATGCCGATTTTGAATCAACACTTGTTCCAATTGAAGATGAAAACATTGAAGCAAGGAAGAGTATAAAATATCAAATGCACAAGCCTAACAGTTTTTGTTTATTGGTTAAATCCACATTGGTTGAAGAACATTTGAATGCATATGGATTGTCATCAAAACCCGTGGTGTATCGTGGTGAAGATGTTGCCAGAACATTTTTAAATCATCTATATGAAATAGCTGGCCATGTTGAAAATTTGTATAATAATATAGTACCAATGATACCAATGGAGGAAGAAGAGGAAATTCAACATGAAAATGCTACTTACTGTTTTCTATGTAAAAATGAATTTACTTTAAATAACTATAAAGTTAAAGATCACGATCATCTTACAGGATATTATAGGGGTGCAGCATGTAATGCATGCAACATAAACTATAAGATTACCAGAAAAATTCCTGTAATATTGCATAACCTTAGCGGTTATGATGGTCATTTTATAATACCAGAATTGGGGAGAGATGATGGTGCAATTGATGTTCTTGCAGAAACAACTGAAAAGTTTATAACCTTTAGTAAAAAAATTGGAAATATGAAGTTGCAATTTGTAGATTCGTACCGGTTTATGCCGTGCAGCTTATCAAAACTTTCTGAAAATCTTAGAAAAGAAGATTTAATAGAAACAAAGAAAATTGTAAACAATGATAAATTAGATTTAGTTCTTCGTAAAGGCGTTTTTCCTTATGATTACATTGACAATTTGGAAAAATTTGAAGAAACGTCACTTCCACCTAAAGAAGCTTTTAAGAATAAATTACATGAAGAGGACATCAGTGAAGAGGATTATCAACACGCTTGTAGAGTATGGAATGAATTAGAAATAAGAACCTTAGGTGAATATTCAGATTTTTATGTTAAATTAGATGTGACTTTACTCTGCGACATAATGGAAGAATTTAGAAACACCTGTTTTACAGCATATGGATTAGACCCACTTCATTCGTACACAGCTCCCGGATTGGCATGGCAGGCTATGTTAAAAGAAACAAAATGCAAACTTCAACTATTAACTGACATAGACATGGTGTTGATGATTGAATCCGGTATTCGAGGAGGATTAACCCAAAGTGTAACTAGATATGTAAAAGCAAACAATAAATATCTTCCAAATTACGACGCATCACAACCTAGCACATTTATAGGTTATTTTGATGCAAATAATCTGTACGGATGGGCCATGTCAAACCCTCTTCCATATGACAATTTTAAATGGGTTGATCCAAATTCAATCAATAACATCGCTGATATCCCTAAATATGGGGATATTGGCTACATTTTTGACTTTGATTTTGAATACCCAGAACATCTCCACGACCATCATTATGATCTACCACTATTAGCAAAAACAGAAATATCTCCCACTGGTAGATGGCCAAAATTGATGATGACACTTAACAATAAGACTAGGTATGTAGCTCATTATTGGACAGTACAGCAAGCGCTAGAGATGGGATTAAAAATTACGAAAATTAATAAAGTACTGCAATTTTCACAATCCTGTTGGTTAAAATCTTATATAGATAACAACACAAGAAGAAGAACTGCAGCAACATCCAATTTTCAAAAAGATTTCTTTAAATTAATGAACAATGCGATATTCGGTAAAACATTAGAAAACAAAAGAAATCACAAAGACTTAAGATTGGTTGTTGATCCAACAAAATTACAGAAATTGGTGCAAAAACCAAACTTTGCATCTTCTATAATTATTAATGAAAACCTTGTAGCCGTTTCTATGAATAAAATTTCAATTAAGATGGATCGACCCATATATGTTGGAATGTCCATTTTAGACATATCAAAAACTCACATGTATGATTTTCATTATAATAAAATGGTGAAATTTTATGGTAGAGATAATATTGGAATAGCATACATGGATACCGATGCATTCATCTATTGGATTATAACCAATGATATGTATAAAGATTTACGCACATTTGTTTATAAAAATGACTTTGATTTTTCTGACTACCCACAACATCACCCCAATTACGACAATGGAATAAACAAAAAGGTTTTAGGAAAATTCAAAGATGAAACAAATGGTGCACCTATGGAAGAAATTGTGGCATTAATGTCCAAACTGTACTCTTTTCAATTGTACATTAGTGAAAAAGAAGAACATCAAGTTGTAAAGAAGGCAAAAGGTATAAAAACATCATATTTAAAGAAGAATGTACAGTTTGAACATTTTAAAAGATGTTTATTTGAAAGCATGGAAACAACTGCAACTTTTAATACAATAAGAAGCTTTAATCATCAAGTCTACAGTGTCAAGCAAACTAAGTGGGGACTCAGCTACAAGGATGACAAGAGACATATCCGGGAAGACAATATACACACTCTACCTTTTGGACATTATTCTTTAACTCCTATCGACCAATAAAACCTATTCTTCGTCCTTTCACCTGTTTCCTTTTCCTTTCCGTAAAAAAGAGGGAGCATGGCAAGTTCAATGCCATGTTCTCTCTTTTTTACACAAATATAATATGGCCTTGACCCATATTTGTTAATAATATAAAAGGTGATAAGCCATTTTGAGGATTAGTATTTTCTCAAGCGGTGTACAAACAACATCTGAAGATGGAAGGATTAAAGGATAAAATTGTAAACGAACTTCATAAGCCGGCAAGAAGAAAGTTTCCAAGAAGAAATACAATTATTAAAGGAAGGAACGATCTTTACCAAGCCGATCTCATTGAGATGATACCGCATAGTAAATTAAATAAGGGATTTAAATATATATTGGCAATTATAGATTGTTTTAGTAAGCTTGCTGACGCTATACCACTCAAGGATAAGACTGGGAAAAGTGTAACAAAAGCTATGGAAGCAGCTATAAAGAAAAATAAATTTGTCATAAAACATTTACAAACTGATGATGGAAAAGAATATTTTAACAAAGAATTTACAGCATTAATGAAAAAATATAACATAAATCATTATTCTACAAATTCGGAAGTAAAAGCTTCCATAATTGAACGATTCAATAGAACATTAAAAGGAGCAATGTATAAAACATTTTCTAAACGAGGATCGTACGTGTGGTACGATATATTACCGAAACTTATAAAAGAATACAATAACAAGTTTCATCGCACTATCGGTATGAAACCTATTGAAGTAAATATCAATAATGCTAAGCTTGTTTTGGAGCGTATTAAGAAAAATACTTCTCCTAAAATTGAAAAATTAAGACCTAAAAAGTTTAAAATTAACGACAAAGTACGTATAAGTAAATATAAAGGAGTTTTTAGTAAAAGATATTTACCAAATTGGACTAACGAAATATTTACAATCTACAAAGTGCAGCCGACAATACCAGAAACCTACATTTTAAAGGATAACAAAGGTGAACTACTTCAAGGCGGATTCTATGGTCATGAATTATTAAAATCGACAGTAGGTGATGTATATCTTGTTGAAAAAATTTTACAAAGAAAAAAGGATAAAGTTAAAGTCCGTTGGTTGGGATTTGATAGGAGTGAAGATTCTTGGATTCCTACAAAAGACTTGGTGTAATACTTTAATAACTCATTATGTGTTTAACCTTTAAACAAGATGGATATTGTACAGCAAAAAGAACGATTTAATATTAATAATATAGATGAATTGACAGTGGATAATAACAATTTAAACCATGGTAAACATGGTGAATTACTACCAAACTCTATAAGATGTTTAATAACTGGCCCTTCTAATTGTGGAAAAACAAATGTTGTTTTTAACCTTATAACTAATCCAAAAGGGCTACGTTTTAATAACATATACATTTTCTCAAAATCTTTGCAACAACCTAAATACCAGTTGTTAGATAAGGTATTAGCAAGTGTGCCAGAAGTAAATTTCTACAAGTTTAATGCTAGTGAAACTATTATGCAACCAAGTGAAGCTAAACCATTTTCTATATTTATATTTGACGATGTGTCATGTGAGAATCATGATACAATAAGAAGTTATTTCGCAATGGGGAGACATCATAATATTGACAGTATTTACATTGGTCAAACCTATAGTAAAATTCCAAAACAACTTATAAGAGATAATGCAAATTTGTTGATAATATTCAAGCAGGATGAAACAAATTTGAAACATATATATAACGATCATGTGAATGCCGACATGACATTTGATAAATTTAAAGAGATGTGCGGCAAAGCATGGGCTGAAAAGTATGGATTTCTTGTTATTATGAAAGATGAAGCTATAAAAGATGGAAGGTATCGAATAGGGTTAGATAAATTTGTATTAATCTATTAAATGAATAGCGGTGTGTCTAGTAATGAATGAGACTTCATAGTGTAAACATGGTAAATCAAGAAAAACTATTGAAAGAAATAAAATCACTCAGTGATTCTATTAGGATTAAAAACCGTGCATTAAGGATGGGTATAAGCGAAAGAGAAGAATTTTTAGAGACTACATTTAAACCTATTACAGAACCTTTAAAACAAATATCAGAAACCATTAGTAAACCTCGTTACGAAGGAGATGTTTTACTACCAGTTTCTAAACAAGAAGTACAAGCATTAAAAAAGGAAGACAATGATGATTCATATACAAGCGCTAGTGACCAAGAAGAAACAAAAGAAGAAGAACCTATTGTTGAAAAGGAAGAAGAACAGCCAATACCTGAAGCAGAACAATCTATTCCAAATTTAACACAATTGAGTAGCGATATATTACAACACGGACCTCTGGGAAGAAAATATATATTGAAAATGCTACATGATATAAAATCAAACCCTAATTTAAGTAAATCACACGTATACGGAGCAAGAATTGATGGGAATGAATTGAAAATAGGTGATTCAAAACTTAAAATAACTGAAGACGATTATATCATTATTGGTGAGCATAAATATAAGGGAACAAAAGGATTATATGAATTAATTTTTAAAAACATACCATTGAGATATTCGACCAAAGATTTAAATACTTTTAAGGAAATTTTACAAAATACTAATGCACATAAAAGGAATTACTCAAAGGATGCAATAATTAATCGTTCACGCGCAACAAAATATAACATTGTTATAAAAAAGTTGTTTCCCCCACGAAAACTACCAACATTACGTACCGCACCAGCAGTAAAACAACCGCTAAAAAGAAAATCTTTATCACTTATGGATTTATCACTTCTTGAACAACATAGTAAAAAGATTAAAGGAGATACTTCAACATCTGGCAAAGGACTAATGAAAAATCTGTACAATACCAATGTAATTTATTACAAAGACATTAATAAATTAGTTGACAGAATGAGACTATTACATGAAGCTATGGAAGCCGGTCATACAGGTTTAAATAATGAATGGGTAGCTCTAGTTGATGAACTCAGAAGTCGAGGTGTCGTCGTATAATTGTCCGCAGATATAAAAGAATGGCAAGCATATAATGTATCATTTTTAACATGAGCGTCGACAAGTTTGGACGGTACTCCGCGTTAGGAGTGCAAGTTGGAGAAGACAGAAAAAGAAGTGGACTGCCGCAAACACCTGAAGGTGACTATAACATAAGTAATAAACGTTTAAAACTAGTTAAAGATCCAGAAGAAGATACTGATGGAGCAAATTTAAAGACGGTAAAAGAAGCTACTTCAACATCATTAAAATTACTTAAGGATACTTACGATGTTAAATCACATAGAATAATTAATGTTGGTAAACCAACTGACAGTTCTGATGCAATTACTAAAGATTATTTATCATCTGAACTTTCAAACACTTTAAAATTGCAGTGGGGTAACAATTTAAAAGATGGACAAACATATGATGCTGGAAATCATAGGATAACCAATGTGGCAAATCCAAAAAATGATAAAGATTCAGTTAATAAAGAATATTTACATTCTATAATACCGGAAAAGACTCAACGAGGATTTTCTTTTTATAAGTTTATTATAAATGACATTGGATACCCAAAGGAAGACGGTGATGCTGTAAACCTGAAATACATCAAGGACAACTGTATTTTACAAGATGCTGATGAAATAGATTGTCATGGAAAAGCATTGTCAAATGTAAAATTTGGTTCTCAACCAAAAGACGCTGTTACTATGGAACAATTATCTAAAGAATTAAAAAGGGAAACATCAAATTTTGTAAAACATGAAGATGCTGTGCTAAGGCGAGGAAATACATTTATACATGGAAATGAAAAATTTGATTTAATGCAAGGAAGTAATGATAAATGGGATGCGGGAGGTAAAAGAATAACAAATGGAAGATTTGGTCAAAAAAGTTCGGATGTACCTTTAATGGCACAAACATTAATTGCGGGCGGTCCATTATTAGGCACATATGAAGGTCATAATAGAAGAATAAAAAATATAATACCTGGTTATGAAGAAAATGATTGTGTTACAGTGAAACAAACAATAACTTGGGATAAACGCAATGGAACCAAATTTGATGCTAAAATGAAGAAAATAATTAATATTTCACCAGGTGAAGATTTTAATGATGCTGCTACTATTGGACAAGTTATAACAACATCAAAAAATGATTCAACCGCTTACACGTGTAATGATAAACGTATTATGCAGTTACACGATCCTCAACATCCGAAAGATGCTGTAACTTTAGATTGTTTAATAAGAATAGTGGGCAATTTACTTATTGATACCCACAATCATATAGCTAGTACAACAAGTCATGTGATAATTCAACCCGATGAACGAGAAGCTTGGATTAAAAATAGAATCATAAATCAGTATATAATTAATTTGAATAATTAATTATTTAAATATAAAAATTGTGCATAAGTTATTCATTTATATAAAGCATCTCGTTGAGTAAACACACCGGTTATATATAAAACAACATAATGAAGATCGCACCGCTCAGTCGTCGTCAAGTCAGCGGCAAGAAAGGACTTGGTATAACATCAGCTGCGTTATCCCTTCTCAAACGAATTCCTGTTGGTGCTGTTGTAAATCGGGCAATAGACGCTCTACCATACGAATTTCATCTGCCAGGAGGTTATCAATATTGCGGACCCGGAACTAAATTGGCAAAACGTTTAGCAAGAGGGGATCCAGGAATTAATAAATTGGATCAAGCTTGCAAAGAACACGATATAGCATATTCCAAGTTTGCTGATTCAACAAATAGATCAATAGCAGATAGAGTGCTAGCGGAAAAAGCTTGGCAAAGAGTTAAATCAAGTGACGCAAGTATTGCAGAAAAAGCAGCCGCTTGGGCAGTAACTACAGCTATGAAGGCGAAAACAAAATTTGGTGGCGGAAAACGTCGAAGAGGAAGACCTGCAAAGAAAAGAGCTCCTAAAAGAGGTGGAAACATTAAAAAGAGACGTCGTAGAACTCGTAAAACAAAGACAAAGAAGACTTCCGTTTGGTCAATGGTAAAAAACGGAGCAGGTCTATACCTAAGACCGTACCGTGTGTACTAAATAAGAAAAATCAATTGATAATTCCAAATAAAGCCTTAACAAATCATCAATTATCAAATTATGTAAAATGTTTGAAGATACCATTTTTTAGGGGAGTTTTTATGAAAGACGCATTACCAAAAAACATATGGAAAAATGAAACTGGAATAGTAAATTTAGATTCCTCCTATGGTCCAGGAACTCATTGGGTATGCTATAAAAAACTCGGACAAAGCGTTTATTATTTTGACAGTTTTGGCAATCTACCACCACCTAAAGAACTTCAACACTATTTTAGAAACTCTAAGAATATATTTTACAATTATAAAAGAGAACAACCTAACAATACAGAAATATGCGGACATTTATGTTTGGAGTTTTTAGCAAAAAGTGTCAGTCAGCTTTAAGATGTCATCGTACACAGTGTCACTGAGCGGAAATTCATCTACATTAAAAAGTACTCTTTTCCCAGCATTGCGTCTATCTAAAGATAGATTATGGGAAGCGGCATTATTAGATTTCACTACGTACAATTCGATTCCCAACATTACAGAGGGTAAAAACAATTTACTACATTATTATGAAAGTAAAGATGAAAAAGGAAATTATTCAGAATTAAAAATAATAACCTTGTCTACGGGAGCATATGAAATAGATGATATAAACCAGCTATTACAGAAGCAGCTAGGAGAAGAAAATATCTGTATAAAAGGAAACAACAATACTTTAAAAGCGGAAATTACCTCAAAATATTATATAGATTTAAGTTTAGAAAATTCAATCGGTAGTTTACTCGGATTTTCAGATAAGAAAAGAAAAATCTTAGATCCCGGAACTACTCATACCGGTGATACCACAGTAACAATATTAAAGGTTAATAGTATTGATATAACATGCAATATTATACACGGATCGTATAGAGATGGGGTAAACCAACATATTTTACATACATGTTATCCAACAGTTGCTCCTGGTTTTAAAATAGTTGAGAAGCCACAAAACCTTATATACCTACCATTAAACACCAGTTTTATTTCAGACATCGTACTGAACATATCAGATCAGGACGGTAATAGTATTGACTTTAGAAAAGAAACAATTACAATACGGTTACACATAAAAGCGGTAACTTAAGTATAACATGGGATTAACATTTAAACCACAACGGAAAAGCCGGGAGCTCAGTAGCTCTTCAACATTGGACGAGTTAACACCGGACAACATACATTTCCTACAAAAAATTGGGTTAAAACTAAATTACGATGGACATTCTGGATATATCTCAAGGACCGACGTTCGACGAAACCCTATGGGAGAAGGAATATCACACACACAACCCTTACACTTCATCAAAATTAAACAATAATGATGAAATAAGGATTCCCATTCAACAACAAGATATTTACACATTACCCTGTGAGAGTTATTTATATATTGAGGGACAAGTATTAAAATTGGATGGAAAAACCGGTTCATCTGTTCCTTTTATAAATAACCCAATGGCATATCTTTTTGACGAAATAAGATATGAAATATCAGGAGTGACAGTTGATTCAACAAAAAAGGTTGGTATAACAACAACACTAAAAGGATTAACATCATTAACACCCCATGAAAAGAATTCAATAGTCACCGCCGGATGGGTTACCCCCGATAAAGACAGCATAACACCAAATTCCAATGGTCATTTTGATTTTCACATACCTTTACGATTGCTTTTAGGATTCGCTGAAGATTACAAGAGAATAATAATAAATGTCAAACAAGAATTGGTATTACTCAGATCTTCAACTAACAAGGACTTGATATTAGCAGCAAGTGGCACTGAAGAAAGTAAACTAGAATGGCAGCTACAATTAAATAAAATCGTGTGGAGAGTACCTCATGTAAGATTAGCCGATGAACATAGAATCGTATTGTTAAGAAAGTTAAAATCTGACCGTGATATTGTAATGCCTTTTAGAAGTTGGGAATTCCATGAATACCCCATATTACCTCAAACAGAACGACAAACATGGACTGTTAAAACATCTACTTATTTGGAACGAGCAAGGTACATAATACTAGGTTTTCAAACCAATAGAAAAGATGTTATAACCGCACACGCAGGTCAATTTGACCATTGCAATATAAAGAATTGCAAAGTGTTTCTAAACTCTCAATTCTTTCCTTATGACAATTTAAATGTCATGTTTAGCAAAAAGCGTTATTCCATCTTATATGATATGTATGCAAGATTTCAATCGTCATATTATGGAAAAACTAATACACCACTGTTATCACCTGAACAGTATTATTCAAAAGCCCCAATAATCGTTATCGATTGCTCAAAGCAAAATGAATCAGTAAAATCGTCAAGTGTGGATATAAAAATTGAAATGGAATTTGAAGATAAAATACCAGAAGGTACTTCGGCATATTGTCTCATTTTACATGACAAAATAGTAACGTACACTCCACTAACTGGAATAGTTAAAAATGTGTTATAAAAAACGGTTTTTAGGTGGGGACCATTGTTATAAAAGGAGGAAAACGAAGTAAAAATTTCATTATTTGTTTGACCATCCTATGGGAAACATCGTTAGCAAAATGAGTTCACTTAATGCAAATACTAACGAAGAAGAAACTACACCGCTTATAGCCGACAACAGTTCCGATATAGAAAAACAAATTGAACAAGAAATGGATGAGTTCCTCAAGTTTAAACATAAGAAAAAAGAAGAGGAAGTTGAAAAAGGAATTAAAAAAAGAAAAGTCGATGACATTATTTCCACCAATATTTTAGCAGAGGTATTTCTTAGAATCTACTATCCCATCTCATCATGCATGACAAAAAGCGTATCTGCCGGAGTAATAAAATCATTGGAGTATTCACCAACTATTATTTTGAATCATGGATCTAAAATGGTGTTTTTCTCTGAAATTTCCTGGGAATCGTTTATGAAGCATATACATCTTTTAGAATGTTATTTGAGTAACAATACATATGGAAGAAGAACAAAATTAAGTTTGCTAGAATCAAATATTGAAATCGATATAGTAAAACATCGAGGAGGACAAATTGTTCGTTTTAGAGATTTAACTAAACATGACATAAAAATACACCTTACAAAAGATGAATTCTACACCCTCAGCTGTGCTACAGGTCCTATCACGAGATATTTAAAACAACTAATTTTTTCAAGCGCAATCATAAAGGAATATTTAACCGATACATTGGATAGACAACCGTATGTACCAATCCTATACGGTCCCGTAGATACTTCCATTTTCAATAGAATACCTCACGAAGTTGATATGTGGAGACAGTTGCACAACTATCAGACTAACTTCGGTATAGATGAAGAAGCACAAGAAATGAATGAAGAAGCATCTTGCAGCAACCAACTTGCAGTATAAAAAGACGTCCTCCATAATTTTACAAACAGTCCATTACCAAACTTTGTCATGAATAAACAAGTTTCATTTTCAAACCAATACCAAATAATGGAGGTGAAACGAGGTATAATTGAATTTCAAGCGTTTCGCGGTAACGACGGACATTTTATCATTAAAGAGTTAGTTATTCTAGACATGAACACATCTGTAGTTTATCACTATTTATTCCAACCCCCTATACCGTTCAACAGATTAACTACTAAAGCAAGAGTGACAAACAAATGGTTGATGAAACATTTTCACAACTTGAGATGGGATGAAGGTTTTATCCACTACAGTATGGTGCCACACATAATGAATCATTACTGTAAGGAATTTAAAATTATCTACACGAAGGGATTGGAAAAAACCGCTTGGATACAAGCATTTACAAACCATGAAGTGATAAATGTGCAAGTGGATAGAGATTTTCAGTGTCACTTTGCCAACATTTGTATTTCTACCAAAAACTTTAAACATCGGCAGTCCCAATGCGCCTTAAAGAACGCTTATCGTTTGAATGCATATCTACAACAGAATGGTGGGGGGTGGGAAGGATATAAAAGCGACAACACAACCATGACCCAGCATGAGTATTACTCTAGCCTCCGAGCAGTCAACACCTCCCACACAGATTCGCAAGACTAAGAATAATATCAACAATAAATAAGAAGAAGAAAAAGTAAAGATGACGTCACAAACATTTTTACAATCTCTTGTCGATCAATTTAACAAACATTCAAAATCTACCGTCTTACCAACTAAAAGATGTTCAGAATTAAAAGAAGAAAAACATTATGTTATCCACACCATTAAGAAGATGGAAACTAGTGTTGGGGACGCCATCAACGTTACACTGAGTGAAGCACCCTACACACCCGGTGATGAACCAAAATTTCAAACGTTTCTTCCCAAGCGCTTCGTGCACCTCCTGCAAAACGAAGATCTACGCCTCATCCATCCCGGCTCTCTGTACTTGGCATCCCACGGTCCAAGCGGAAGCAATTCTACAGAGCTTACACTTCACGTCATGCCTACTGCCAACAACTAATTCATTATTTGTAATACTTTTGTACACCTTTGTAAATTATTTTGAAAATAAATAAAAATAAAAAAAAATAAAAAAAAATAAAAAGCAATATATCACTATGTGTTTTTGCACATGGTGATATATTGCTTTTTAAAAAAATAATTTTGGATGACCTTGACCTAGTTACAAAAACTATATAAATAGAGTAATTTTCAAGGGGATTTCCTCAGTCTACAATTGACTTCCATGCTGTACACATCTCCCTTGGTTGTCCAATTATTATAAACAACAACATGTCTCTCAAAATCAAATGCGCATCATACGATACCTCCACCATCACAACTTTTGAACAACTCGACAATTTCGCTAATGAATTGCGAGTACTTCTCGCAGGCGGTTATCACTTAAATGCCGATGTTTATGTTACAAATAATAAGATGTTTTCAAAACAAAACTACTGCAATGATGAAGTGTTCTTTTCCACACAAACGGCAACAACATCCAGCCCTTCTACTCAAAATAATGTTAAATTCCACAAATACTACTAATGCTAAATTACAATAACAATACTCCATCAACTTGAGGCTTCGCTATAAAAAGGCTATTCAACCCAGACTAAATCATCATTTGCTTTTTAACAACCGCAGCGATAACAACTAAAACTACTATGCTGTACCGAATGATGATTGAATTTAATGGTAAAATATTTGGAAAGGACTATCAAACGGTAGAAGAGATGAGCTCCGATCTTGATGTATTAACTAAAGAAGGCTTCCAACCAAAGTTAATTCTAAAATTTCCAGAAGTACATCCACTATCCACTGAAGATCTCATCGCAATGGCTAGAGCGAAAAAACAAGAACATAAAGTAAATATTAAAAAGGAGAAAGAAGAAAAAAAAGACGAACCTATATCTTAAGTGTGCAACTATTTAATATTTGTACCCCATTCTTTTTTAAAACTCCATTTGGTTGACCTTGAAATTACCCCCACCACTTTTTTCTTTTAATAAAACTCTCTATTCTATACTATACACCTTCATTTCCCAAATCCACTTAGAACCGTCAACATGGAAAAGGAAAAAGAAGACTACAAACCACGCTACTGTTGTGAACAAAAATGTACCGATATAGGAAGATGGATGGTAGACGGATTAGCTTGTAGAAAATGTGAATTCTTCGGATCCTGTTACTGCAAATGCAAAACAAAACAACTACCACCACCAGAATTGCAAACCTTCAAACTTTATAAATCAAGATACTTCCACACTTGCTGTCCCCAGAGATGTTTCAAATTTCACCCAGAAAGACTTTTTAATTGCCGAAAGTGTGATGCATATTATAAAGACGACTTTTGTACATGCATCAAACATTTGTGCAAATATAGATCAGATTGGTCTTCTGATCCTATTCAAGCTTCAGATGTATAGCTGTAGTCACTGACTGCAGCTCTTTTTTAAAATTTCATTTGGTTGACCTTGAGATTTACAATATATATTCTACATACCCTTTAACACGCTTCTCATTTACACTACATTGCTTGGACTAACACCAACATGGGTGACAGATTCATTTCTTTTGAACATTTAATTACCGAAAGAGATGAGATGGAAACTCTATTTCACAACTTACTCACACTTATGGATAGGTATCCTTTGAAATGGATCAACATCAAAGTAAAATATGTGGATCCTACCAGAATATTTTCATCATCATCATCATCATCATCATCATCTTCCAACAGTGCAGGGGAAGAAGAAGAACTAACTTATGGTATTACAATTATTGAATTAAACAGCGAGGAACAAGACAATCAAATTCAAATTATAAATAAACTTAGTATTTAGTTTACAAAAGTGATTGGTATTTCTATTCTATATTAATGCTATTATTATTTTATTTCTATACACTTCCCACAACCTACCCGAACGGCGTTTCGCGGCGAACTGCGGTAACCGAAGTTCTCTCGCTTCTCGTTTTGGATTACCCCCACTTCTTTTCTTCCCCCCACCACTATTCCCCGTTTCCATATAAGCGACCGCCTTACCGTCGCTCACCATTTGTTTGCCTACCGCCGAACGATGAGCCAGCCTCGATTAGCAAAAAATACTACTACTTTTGCAGTAACATCGCAACAAGATTTACAGGATATTTTTCAAACTTTAACCGATGTTGTAAACACACCAAACAACACGGTTACTATTACTGTTGAAATTACCTACAATTGTCCAGAGTGTGAAAGGATGGAAAGCGATAATGTTGAAGAATTAGAAATGCCAAACAACAGTCCTTCATCCGCCCACGATTCGACACCAGATGATGAAAGCTAGTCCTACACAAATATTCTTTTTCAATTCCCCACCACTTTACATTAAATATATATATCCTCCCCTTATTTGCTCTCCTCATTCCATCGCCTACTTTTACACCATCTACACCGCTCCTCTCTAACCTGTACACAAACATGATGGACGGCTTTTCAATCACATCACAATTGGAAGACGATAAATTAAAACTCGAAATTAACAGAATACAATTGGAAGCACAGAATCAGGAAGAAATGATCCGGCTGTTAAAGCTCTTCAAATGCGTACTGTGGTTGGTATGCCTCTATCTGCTCATCGCCATCACCATCGGCATTTACCAGACCATCACCGCCAAACATCGCTTCGACACCACTTCAAATAAAACTTCTACTTGGCTTTCCTAAAATAAATTATTAATTCCCACAGCCCCGCACCCCCCCATCCCCTCCCGCCCGCCCCACTCGTCCCCACACTCCCCACCTTTTTTAAAACCCCCTCCAGATGACCTTGACACACTTACCAACCCCTCCCCAAACCCCCAAAAAACCCCCAAATCAACAACACACACCTGCCACTTACAACCGCTGACCTTGACCTGCGCCAGGACCGGCTATTCCCTTCTACTAAAGCCACTTAAGATAACGGCGAGTGTGCAACTGACCGTGGAAGGCCTACACGGGATAACGTTATCGTTATGGAGCCGACCCTCGTGCTTGGGCGTCCAACGTAGTGTAAGCTTGAAAATAACTTGGCACCATAGTGGATAAAGCGGACTTTACAGCCCTAGGGATGTAAAACTATTTTCAACTTTCAAATGACATACCCAAATTAGCTGATTTAGAGCCTAGGATGGCCAAAAAGATATTTTTTACGCTTGAAACTAACATTGATAAAAGCAGATTTCATGTAAAGTGATTTGACACTTTAGAAAGTTTAATGAAACTAGGCGAGGTAATTGTCTGACATATTAATTTCACTAGCAAATGCACAACTAAATAATGATAATGTTTCCTGTGATTATTTGCAAGTAACGCTTCGCTTGTTTTTTAATAATAAAAATTAATTCTTATTCTGAATGACATGATCTCTTGTTAGGTGGGGTTTTTTCATTGATTATTTAATATTTATTGGGCTACACCCACCTTAATTAATATGTATGATGAGTGGATCCTTCGTCAATTGGTAACACAAAAACACAACACACACGTACACAAAATTGGGATCCGAAGAGGCGTGTATGTTTTTTAGTCACGCGAAACGTCGGGACTTTGATAGCGGGATCCCAATTTTGTGTACGTGTGTGTTGTGTTTTTGTGTTTACTAAATGACGAAGGATCCACGCATCATATATATTAAGGTGGGTGTAACCCAATAAATTTTAAATAATCAATAAAAATTAATTATAACTTTTTTTTCAAATCGCCTTACAATTTAAAAAAGTACACAATATCATTTTTATTAGGATTGGTAAAATAAAGATAAGTAAAAAATCATTGTAGGCTATCACATTGGGAGAAGGCTTACTTTAAACAAGACATTCAAGGGCATGGATGCAGACACCTGTTGCCTGTTGGTGCAGTAATTGCTTGGGACACAAGGCTGATCAACTACCCTTTAACTCAATCAACCCTCACAACATTGCTATGTCTTGATGCAGCATACATTGTGTCAGTACAGGGAGTGTGTTGCAACAAGAGTAGGGATGCGGTCACCTGTTGGCTGTTGATGCAGTAATTGCTTGGGACACAAGGCTGATCAACTACCCTTAACTCAATCAACCCTCACAACATTGCTATGTCTTGATGCAGCATACATTGTGTCAGTACAGGGAGTGTGTTGCAACAAGAGTAGGGATGCGGTCACCTGTTGGCTGTTGATGCAGTAATTGCTTGCGACACAAGGCTGATCAACTACTCTTAACTCAATCAACCCTCGCAACATTGCTATGTCTTGATGCAGCATACATTGTGTCAGTACAGGGAGTGTGTTGCAACAAGAGTAGGGATGCGGTCACCTGTTGGCTGTTGATGCAGTAATTGCTTGCGACACAAGGCTGATCAACTACTCTTAACTCAATCAACCCTCACAACATTGCTATGTCTTGATGCAGCATACATTGTGTCAGTACAGGGCGTGTGTTGCAACAAGAGTAGGGATGCGGTCACCTGTTGGCTGTTGATGCAGTAATTGCTTGCGACACAAGGCTGATCAACTACCCTTAACTCAATCAACCCTCGCAACATTGCTATGTCTTGATGCAGCATACATTGTGTCAGTACAGGGTGTGTGTGCGTTGCAACAAGAGTAGGGATGCGGTCACCTGTTGGCTGTTGATGCAGTAATTGCTTGCGACACAAGGCTGATCAACTACTCTTAACTCAATCAACCCTCGCAACATTGCTATGTCTTGATGCAGCATACATTGTGTCAGTACAGGGAGTGTGTTGCAACAAGAGTAGGGATGCGGTCACCTGTTGGCTGTTGATGCAGTAATTGCTTGGGACACAAGGCTGATCAACTACCCTTAACTCAATCAACCCTCACAACATTGCTATGTCTTGATGCAGCATACATTGTGTCAGTACAGGGAGTGTGTTGCAACAAGAGTAGGGATGCGGTCACCTGTTGGCTGTTGATGCAGTAATTGCTTGCGACACAAGGCTGATCAACTACCCTTAACTCAATCAACCCTCGCAACATTGCTATGTCTTGATGCAGCATACATTGTGTCAGTACAGGGTGTGTGTGCGTTGCAACAAGAGTAGGGATGCGGTCACCTGTTGGCTGTTGATGCAGTAATTGCTTGCGATACAAGGCTGATCAACTACCCTTAACTCAATCAACCCTCGCAACATTGCTATGTCTTGATGCAGCATACATTGTGTCAGTACAGGGAGTGTGTTGCAACAAGAGTAAGGATGCTGATACCTGTTGCCTGTTGATGCAGTAATTGCTTAGGACACAAGACTGATCAACTACCCTTAACTCAATCAACCCTCGCAACAATGCTATGTCTCAATGCAGCACACATTGTGTCAGTATAGGGTGTGTGTTGCAACCAGAGTAGTGATGCAGTCACCTGTTGCCTGTTGATGCAGTAATTGCTTAGGACACAAGGCTGATCAACTACCCTTAACTCAATCAACCCTCGCAACAATGCTATGTATCAATGCATCACACATTGTGTCGGTGTAGGGTGTATGTGTTGCAACAAGAGTAGGGATGCAGACACCTGTTGTCTGTTGATGCAGTAATTGCTTGCGAAACAAGGCTGATCAACTACCCTTAACTCAATCAACCCTCGCAACAATGCTATGTATCAATGCATCACACATTGTGTCGGTGTAGGGTGTATGTGTTGCAACAAGAGTAGGGATGCAGACACCTGTTGTCTGTTGATGCAGTAATTGCTTGCGAAACAAGGCTGATCAACTACCCTTAACTCAATCAACCCTCTCAACATTGCTATGTCTCAATGCAGCTCACATTGTGTCAGTACAGGGTGTATGTGTTGCAACAAGAGTAAGGATGCAGACACCTGTTGCCTGTTGATCCAGTAATTGCTTGGGACACAAGGCTGATCAACCACCCTTAACTCAATCAACCCTCTCAACATTGCTATGTCTCAATGCAGCTCACATTGTGTCAGTACAGGGTGTATGTGTTGCAACAAGAGTAGGGATGCGGACACCTGTTGCCTGTTGATCCAGTAATTGCTTGGGACACAAGGCTGATCAACTACCCTTAACTCAATCATTCCCCTCATCATTGCAATGTTTTAATACAGCATACATTGTGTGAGGACACGGTGTGTGTTACGACAAGAGTACAGACGGGGACACATTTTTTTGTAATTTTCTGAATTAAGAACATGATTTGATACAATAATAAGGTAGATAATAGGAACATACAATCAGAGACAAGGAAGAGTGGTTTCGGAAGAAGAAAGAAAACAACGGTCGGAAAGAATGAAGAAGTATTGGGCGGACAAGAAGAAGAGACAGAATTTAAGAAGAACCTGACCATTATATTGACTTAAGTGGTCCAATGCTGGCCATAAAATTAAATACATAAACAAATAAGGTACATATGGGAATGTAAATATATGCACGCTAATTTTGAACAAAATTTTTAAAATTGATAACCAAGGTATGTGGCATTGTGAACGTGTAAGACTATTATAAAATACAATGTTTTTACCTTTTCCACTGTAGCTCTAATGTCCAGTAGGCCTACTGCCATATACCAGCGTCATCTATCAAACAGTGACGTCTCAAGGCACTATCAATCACATAAGCTACTGCTGCATTGCTGTACTTTCTTGTACCACTTATGTATTGTATATAAGACTTTAGGAATAGATAATTTGAATAATACCTAAATGTTGAAAAGTTTTAGGGTCAAAACTAACGATAATTTTTAAAGAGTGTAGATTTTTAACACTTTTCCCTTTTGTTTAAGAGATATTGATTTATTTTGCTAATATCCAATTTTTATTGCGTTGTCGTCTGTTAATTTGCATGAACTTGAACGCACTTTTGATAAATATAGATATAATCTTCAATCAATTATTTTCCATCGTTTTCATTACTTTGTGGGAAACCCTTAGTACTTCATTTCGTACATTTTATTTTGCCCAACAATACGTGCACATACACAAGAATGTCTTTCTCCATGTCCCCTTTTATTGCCGGGTCAGCCATTATTGCTAGACCACCCCTATTCAATATGAGTTTCAATATCCCATACGGCAAACACTTTTACGCTCACTCTGCGTGGAAAAATCAGCGATCTCTATAACTACAACTGGATCGCGCGCTGTAATGCTCAAAACTAGGCTCGTATCGGTCCGGCGCTCCCCCCACCACCTAACGGGTGAGCCGCGCCGCTGCGGCCATACAATTCATACGGGGCTATCGTGTTTTCATTGATATTAACTGATGTAACTTTGTTGATACTCACTCAATTTTAATGCGGGTTTTACCATTGTACTCGTCATGGAATTGCGGAAGTTTTGGCGTAGTTTTACGTTATTACAAATACCACTGCACCAATACAAATGGAAGGAATAGGTCTGACTTGGTATTTGTTCTAGTTTGATGTTTGTGAAATACAGTATTACAAGTTTATCTGAAACTTTTACGCTAATACACAATTATTTTTTGGCCTAATTTATGCGTGTGAGGAGAACAAAAACTAGATTTCGTTGACACAAAAAACTAGAGTCGACATTGACTTTAGTGGAGGTAAAGAACTTGTCAATGCAAAATGTCAATGATGACGAAGTGGACGAGTGGACGATGAAGATTTAAACATAGGACTGTGTGGTTTAACACTGTGTGGTAGTACAGCACATTTTCCTATGGTTTAATAGGAAAATGTGCTGTACTACATTTCTGGCTTTATAGCGAAAAAAATAAAAGAGAAAACCAAGTGTGAGGACTGTTTAAATGTTAATGAAACAATATTCCACAAAACTCCAGCCATACATGGATTTTATGGCTTCAGTAAATATGGGTGGTTTGTTTTACCTTGCAAAAGACTTATTTAACTTGGTTAAGTTTTTTCACTCCCATTTAAATGACAAGTACCAGGTTAACCGAGCCTTGCTCGTTGGTTTTTATTCACTTTTGTTATATAGTGTCAAGGTAAAAAAGCAATTAAATTTCCACCAACAACCAACTATACCTCTTCACAGTTAACAGCTGTTTCAAAAAGTCTGCTTAACATTGTTTCTTTCTTTTTGTTTACATTTCGTTGTTATTTCGTTACCAAAATAGCAACCCATAAGACTAATGTTAAAAATTACAATTTTAAAACTTAATTTTAGACCAAATTCGATTTTTCCTGGGGTTGAGGCTGTTTCTAAACTTATTTTTGGGCCAAAACACTCTTTAATGCAACCTTTGAGCAAAATCTAACAGCTAGATTTCGGGATCGTGGAACACACATCCCTTCAGATATTCCTCGTATTATAGTATAGGAAAGACCAAATTCGATTTTTCCTGGGGTTGAGGCTGTTTCTAAACTTATTTTTGGTCCAAAACACTCTTTAATGCAACCTTTGAGCAAAATCTAACAGCTAGATTTCGGGATCGTGGAACACACATCCCTTCAGATATTCCTCGTATTATAGTATAGGATATAACTAAGGAAGAAATGGTTGACCGTGTTGTGAATATGTCATATCAGAACTTCGCCAAAACTGTTTTTGGCCATAAAGATTTAATGCAGCTAGGAGAAACCCCGCACGAAGTAAAGTTAATCCAAATGATTGGATATTTGTTCTTTAAAATCAATCTACACCACCAATCAAAATTGAGGACATTAAATCAAAACCCAAGTTCGGCTGGCCTTCGACAAATTACACAAGTTATTGTTTAAGAATACATAGAACCATTAAGTGAACACTAATGTTACAAAAATAAAAATTTGTGTCGAATAAATAGTTTGATTAGTGTATTTTATGCTTATTTTTTACCTATTCCAAGACTTTCAGCGTTCATTTAATACTTGAACCAAACAAATATATTTAATCACCAGGGTCACGCTTTTCGTATGTATTTAATTGGTAAAATAATTACAATACCTTTTAAAACTAAATAACCTAATTTTTATAGCTTCATACTCGAACCACTATGAACCACTATTGAACCACTTCATAGTGCATAAGGTAAATTTAATCAATAAAATACTAGCGTAGACAGCAGCTTTCGAAATAAAAATAATAGGCTGTCGAATATAGTTTATAACCAAATTATTTTGATACAAAAAGTATATCATAATCTTCGCAGTTTCATGCAGATTGCAACGGTGTAAATTAGTTGAAAATCAACCAACTATGAGCAGAGTTATAGCTGTTTTTGTGAGCGCGAACACGATAACACCGTAAGAGGTAATGTATAAGGGAGCGACAGTTCACCCGTTAAGTGGTGGGGGGAGAGCCGAGCGGCCGGACCGAAAACCCAGCACAGAGCGCGCGATCCAGTTGTAGTTATAGAGATCGCTGGGAAAAATTGCCGTTGCATTTATGCACAGCACGCACAATGACTTCGACTATCAATATTTGGGGGTTAGAATTTTCCAAGCACCAACTGGAAATTAATCTTTGACACATTCAGGTAAATATAATTACCTCATTGTCAAAACATTGAAATGTTACCTATGCAAGTATATAGCCAAATCAACCTTACCTTATTTTTCTCAACATCCTTTAATTAATACCTTAAACGCCAATTTAATCAACCAGGCATTCCCTCGTCGATCATAATTTCAAGATATCACATCAAATTACACGCCGAATAGAATGTTCCATGTGATGACATTTATCATTGGAGCCAATTAATGCTGGAAGGTTGGTGTAATGAGGCATTGCTGATTAGCATATTGATTGCAGATACATTCCAGCGCGCGACACGCCGCTGCAGTTGCAGTGCATTCCCTCGATGCATCTGGCCGAGCGAATCATATCGATCTTAATAATGGTCTGAGGAAATCTATGTATATACAGTAAGGAAAAACACATTTAGACAGTTCGTCTGCGAGTTATACTGGGCCGATTTACATGGGAGTTGTACCAAAATAAACGTTTTCAGTCCTATATTAGCAGGTTTTAGTTGTATTTCGAAAATGTTTGCACCTTAGAAAAGGTAAACGTTTCTGTATCAGCAGATTTTATTTACAACGTTATCTTACTAACTTAATATTATAAAAATTGAAATTTCCAAACCCCTGCAATAAATTTATTTTACAACCTTTTAAACAGCTGATTACACACTAGGTAGCTGTCTAAATTCAGTAAAAGAGCACACGCTTAAGGAGGATTTGGTTTATTGGGACCAGTATCTAAAAATGTAAACAATTATAATGTATTCTTTTAATAGAAAGAAAAAAAAACATAATACAGTGTTATACTATTTAATCTACTCAATGACAATGTTATAGTTGGTGGATTAAAAAATAAATACTGTAACTTTCAACTATTGTTACTCAATTATGTAAAGAAGCTGATTAATTGGGAGGAAATAGCAATTTTAAAAAGTACATTTTATACATGTTTCGGACCATCTGAAGCCTATCTCTCCACTCACCATGGCTATGGAACTGTATTCGTAGAGTATTGACGGGCAACGACTCGTCATTGCTTAACTTGCATGTATGTAATGTTTGAATAAAAAATAACAAAAAATATTCGAAAAACAATGTCTTGAGGTAAATTTTCTGAATTATATTTTATGATCTCTATGGAGGTACTTAAGATATTCTTGCAAAGCGTTATTGACTTCTTTATTGATTAAGTTCTACGTTTCTGACCAAGTTTGATAAGATACTATGAAATTTTGTGATATATGAAGAATGTTGATTAAAATGCAAATAAATCAAGAAGGGGTCATAAAATGATTTGATCAAAAAGTTATATGTTTTATTTATGGAATTTAAGGTTTATTCATTGTTGAATACCTCCAAATGTTAGTTGAAATGTGTTAAATTTTGACAGAAGAAATCATTAAAACTTATTTATATCTACAGTATGTAGCACTCGATGGAATATAGTAAATCTTAGTTCTAGAATAAGAAAAAATATCATAAGAATTTTCAAGGTAGATGTAACTTTTTAAGGAATAATTCCAAGATCCGGCTGGGCCCGGTCCTAAGTCATCTATCACATCATGACGTCAGTGTCGCTATCCATCTTATCACGCAATATCTCGCAGTTCACGGACCAAGAGTCACGTGACTGGCCCTACCCAAAGGTCTGCATAACTTCTTCCTCAGGTCAGCTGAATCGCTATTTTTGGTGTTCCGGATATGAAGCGTCAAAACTAAAACGGAAGTCAAGTTACGTTATAATATTTACCATTACACAGCTGATTGCAAAAGAGAATGAAGCAGTCTTGCCATGGGTACGATATTTATTGTAACGACACCATATTGCTCTATTTTACATTTGGATTATTAGTTAATAACAAACTATTTGGTAATGACCAAATTATTAATTATCAATCTAGGTAAATTTAAAACCATAAATTCTACTCTATTTTGCTTTGAAATTCCTTATTTTAGTAATAGTTGAGACAAAAAATGTCCAACACAAACGAGAACGATTGTTGTTTCCTGCAGCGTTGGCAACACTAGCATTCAACAAAGAGAAATATGTTGATTTCCAACTTTCCACTTTTTTAACCAACAAAACCTCTTTGGCGACATTAGCGGAAGTCGCACAGAGTGACACCATTGCTCTTATGGGATGTAGCTCACCCGGCCATGGCCTACAGTCATCTTGGGTTTTATAAAAATATTAGGTACTTAGGTGGAAGTAGGCCTATGTTGCAGGAAGCACACACCTTAGATTCAAAATTATTATGTTGCGTCACACAATCAATATGGAATCTTTAAATAGGTTACCGCATTTCAGGCAATTCAACAATGTTTAGGACAAGTTTTTTTTCATTTTCACCAATTGTCTTTTTTTTAATTAATAAATATCTTAGGGGAAATTATTGTATTTGATATTATAAGGCGTATGATACAACTTTTATTGGATGTACCATTTTAGGTTATTTTTTATGGTTATCAATGAATCGTTGTTACTATGGTGGTTTATTAGTTTAGAAAAGGAGTTAACAGTGTTGCTCTTCTTCTCACGATAAATGTTAGGTAGAATTAAGAAGTTCTATATTGATACTGGATCACAACCAAAACTCTGGAATTTCAATTTGACTTTCTAAATGAAAAAATTTCCAAGCATTCTTTGCGTAGTTTTATTGAAACTGTAGAATTGGCAGTGGACCTGCGTAGTCAAATCAGTAACAGTATAATATATTGTAGGCCTATATACTATTTTATTATAAATCAAGGTAAAGAAAACAACATTTGCAATTCTATTGCAACAAGCGAATGTTGCACTAGCCAGAAATATCAGCAAAGCAAAAATTCACCTGAGCCCCAGCGAATGAAAACAGTTAAGTCGCTCTTATGAAACGTTGGCTGGTCTGACGTGTGAATGTGACGTGTAATGTGTGATGGTGGGTTTTGCCAGTGAGCCTAAAAGTATCCGTGGGGGTGGGAGGGGGGTGGATGACGGGGGAGGGGGGGGGGGTGAGAAGAGGGCTTCACACGAGAGGCCCTTTGTGTCGCAGGAGCTGAATAATTGCTCGCTCACACTCTCGCATCGCGACAGACACGCGGCGACATGGTTGACACAGATTTGGACAGGACCCCTTCTGGAAGATAACTTTTCAGGCAGGTACAATTAATTACCTATGAGACGCCATTGCATTCAGTATGAAGGTAATTCTCCTCCGTGCGAACTGACCGTCGGAACTAACCTAACCTAAATATTATAAAGGGATCGCTTCTGGAAGGTAACTTTTCTGTCTGGTAACTCTTCTTGCAGGTACAATTATTTAACTGAGAATGATTTTTCATTCAGTCACGAAGGTAATTCTCCTCAGTGGGAACTGATCGTCGGAACTAACCTAACTTAAATATTATAAAGGGATCGCTTCTGAAAGGTAACTTTTCTGTCTGGTAACTCTTCTTGCAGGTACAATTATTTAACTGAGAATGATTTTTCATTCAGTCACGAAGGTAATTCTCCTCAGTGGGAACTGATCGTCGGAACTAACCTAACTTAAATATTATAAAGGGATCGCTTCTGAAAGGTAACTTTTCTGTCTGGTAACTCTTCTTGCAGGTACAATTATTTAACTGAGAATGATTTTTCATTCAGTCACGAAGGTAATTCTCCTCAGTGGGAACTGATCGTCGGAACTAACCTAACTTAAATATTATAAAGGGATCGCTTCTGGAAGGTAACTTTTCTGTCTGGTAACTCTTCTTGCAGGTACAATTATTTAACTGAGAATGATTTTTCATTCAGTCACGTAGGTAATTCTCCTCAGTGGGAACTGATCGTCGGAACTAACCTAACTTAAATATTATAAAGGGATCGCTTCTGGAAGGTAACTTTTCTGTCTGGTAACTCTTCTTGCAGGTACAATTATTTAACTGAGAATGATTTTTCATTCAGTCACGTAGGTAATTCTCCTCAGTGGGAATTGATCGTCGAAACTAACCTAACTTAAATATTATAAAGGGATCGCTTCTGGAAGGTAACTTTTCTGTCTGGTAACTCTTCTCGCAGGTACAATTATTTAACTGAGAATGATTTTTCATCCAGTCACGTACGTAATTCTCCTCAGTGGGAATTGATCGTCGGAACTAACCTAACTTAAATATTATAAAGGGATCGCTTCTGAAAGGTAACTTTTCTGTCTGGTAACTCTTCTCGCAGGTACAATTATTTAACTGAGAATGATTTTTCATTCAGTCACGAAAGTAATTCTCCTCAGAGGGAACTGATCGTCGGAACTAACCTAACTTAAATATTATAAAGGGATCGCTTCTGAAAGGTAACTTTTCTCTCTGGTAACTCTTCTTGCAGGTACAATTATTTAACTGAGAATGATTTTTCATTCAGTCACGAAGGTAATTCTCCTCAGTGGGAACTGATCGTCGGAACTAACCTAACTTAAATATTATAAAGGGATCGCTTCTGGAAGGTAACTTTTCTGTCTGGTAACTCTTCTTGCAAGTACAATTATTTAACTGAGAATGATTTTTCATTCAGTCACGAAAGTAATTCTCCTCAGTGGGAACTGATCGTCGGAACTAACCTAACTTAAATATTATAAAGGGATCGCTTCTGAAAGGTAACTTTTCTGGGAGGTACAATTATTTAACTGAGAATGATTTTTCATTCAGTCACGAAGGTATTTCTCCTCAGTGGGAACTGATCGTCGGAACTAACCTAACCTAATATTATAAAGGGATCGCTTCTGGAAAATAACTTTTCTGGCAGGTACAGTTATTTGTGAGACGATTATCGCAATACGTCACTCAGGTAACTCTTCTTTGTCTTATGTCTATCTACGCTAGTGTCATTTTTTAACGTTTTGACGGTGAACGGTCCAAATCCCAGTCTTGTTCAATCTAACATCGAATAGTAGAAAGAAATCATCATTTATTAATAAGCCCAATGACGAATGGCGACTGAGTCGGAATATATCTTTAAAAATCTACTATCTTTCCTCAGGATCGAACCGGCAACCTTTAGGTTCAAAGGCGAGCACTATAACCACTCAGCTACCCAGCCAGTTCTTTTCCGTGGTAACTAATCGTCTGACCAGTCTGACCTAACCTAAACTAACCTAAATTATAGTGTTAACTTGGACAAAGGTACGAGAAAAGTTACCTAGGTGAAGACTCATTTTGATATAAGATTAGGGGAGTATGGGTGTGAATTGTTAATTGTTGTTGTATGTTAATAATTTTTCTTACCGGGTGTCCACAGTGGATCAGTAGGTACAATCTAGTAGGTACAATCTTAAGAGTAAGTCAGTCTGTTATTTCTCAACGTACAACGTTTCTTATGTGAGTTTCACCTGCATTAGGATGAGGATGAGTGATGAGAATAAACATAAGCACAATCATCCGTGTTTTTTTGTTTTTTTATTCCAGGTATGTAATTATTCAGATAAGTACAGTAGTTATACTTTGCTTGATGGGCTATAGTCGTGCAATTTAGTGAGCTGCAACATACATGAGAGAGAGTGAGAGGAGAGATGCTTGATACAAGAGGTCTTTGTCTCGCAAGAAGGTGGACAAGTGCTGCATGTCTCACACTCGCAGCTACGTTGGCAACACTGGCGAACACTGGTAGTGAAATGACAAGTTGGTAGCACCGTCTACAGCAAGGTATTAAAGATGGTATTATAGCAACTAAAAGTGTCATAAATAAATATTGTATGTTACATACAGTACCGTAGGGTCTACATCTTTCAAAGTTGTGAAATTTTTTCCTAAAATGTAGGTCTGCTTCCTTAATTTAAGCATAATAAATGTTAAAAAACCTGATATCCAAAGTCTTGATGCAAACTGTAAAATACGTTATCATACAAAACTAAAACATCTACATAAATATTCAATTTTGTTAACACAATGTTATTCCACTTAACAAACCACTTAACAAAATAAAAAAGTAAAAAAAGTTTATTTTCACTTTTAAGTTTAAAAAATAACCCAAAAACTTTTTCATTTTGAGGGTTTTATGGGGTTTTAAAACGTATAAAATTTGATACAGTATGTACATTCACTAGGTAGGGTTTAACTTATTTACCAACAAAACCCATAGGGCGGCAAACCTACATACTCTTATGACTATGAATTTTATGGTGAAATAGACAGTATACCAAAATTCCCTTGTGACGGAATTCCCAAATCGGGGTGTTATACATTTATGAATGGTTAAATAATATGAACGGCCATACAAACAAAGTAATACAAGAATTGCTGGATAAAATGTGAGGTTCTCGTTTAATTGTAAATTTATGTGTAAATTTTACTGATTCAGATTGGCTATTACTCTTAACTTTAAGGACGCTTGAGCGTAGTGTTGGAAAAACTTTCATGATATATTTTAAACATATTGTATATGATTTTGCAGCAGTAACGCCTGTAACGTAAATGATTAATTGCTGGAGATAATGTTAGGTTCCGTTACATTTTCTAGATCTTAAGTGGACTCATGCCGGAAAATTTCTTGTAGGTTTTCGCTCGAAAAAACCTAGTACAACAGTAATAATAACTTAATTTTTCACTATCTGTAACACTGTCCCATCTGGGGCTCTGGTGCAGTTGCAATTCAAAGAGTGATGTCCCATACGTATGGTATCCCGACTTTGACCTATTCCCTTTGTCCAGTGCGACTAAGATTTTAATTTGGGAAATCATTAAATTAAAGATTTATAATTATTGAACGATTTAACTTTTGATTCTCTTGGCTGGTATATTACCTTCGCCAATGTTTACCTAATTTTGACGCTTTTCCTTTTTTAAACCATCTTCACATCCGATTACCCATCCAGGCTGAGAAATATATAATAATAACCAATTTAATGATATTGAATTAAACTCAAAAGTATTTCTTTCGTTGTCACTTTGTCTGTAAAACTTCCTCTATTCAGTACTCTCAACAAGTCTCGATTACCTAAAATATTGTTGTACTTTTCAATTATTATAACTCTTTCAGGCTATCATTTCGCTATTGGTTGAAAAAGCATACTGTACGCCGATTTTAATGGTTCTTAAGTTGCATCTTTCTTCATTTTAAGACTTTATAAATAACTTCATTATTATACTGTAGTACCTTTTACATTGTGAACTATCCAGTGGGACGGTCGTGTCACGTCGCCAAGTCCCACCCAACCAACAGACGACGCGTGCCTCTATAGACACGAAGCAGAATACTGCCAATTTTCACTTCTCAAAAGGTCACAAAAAGGCTACAATTGACCCTTTTTCAATTTCCATCCATTTAACTGGGTTAATGAACACTAAAAATCACCAAGCTTACTTTAAAAACTCTCAGTATAGTAAAATATATGCGTTCAAAAGTAGCATAAAAAAGTCAGAAATGTGGTTTCCTACGCACAACAAACTTTTTTAATTTTTAAGTAAAGCTACAGCCTTTATCACTGGTGGGCATCTCACAAAACTTTGCAGGAATCTTCGTATTTGTACGTAGTACAAACCTTTGTGTACAAAGATAAAGTTTGTTCACTTTAAATATCACAAAATAAAACGAATATGAGATTTCTCAAATCACTTTGTTTACATTTCGTAAATTTAAAAGGTAAACAAATCAGACATTTGACATTATATTTTGATTCGTTTAAAAAAATCAAACTAAAACATCTGGTATCATATTCGTTTATATGATCAGCTGACATTTATAGATTGTGTTATACAAAAAAAAAAAATATTTTACTTAAAATTGTGTTGGCTTTCGTACTCTAGCCAACAAATTAATTCAAATTATCTGTATGACTGAATTAAAAAATAAAATGTTTTGATCTTCAGACCTAGAGAATCTTGAGTATGCTCACTGTTGTAACTTAATTAATATTACAACCTACAACTGTGTAAGTTTTTGTCGGTTAAGTTACAACCAGAAAATTAACAACACATTCAATCAAAACTCACATAACTAAACCAACTAGGAAACATTTTTCTTCCAAACAGTTTTAAAGAAAATTTTTATTTTAAATGTTGTTAACTCTGCAATGCATAAAGTAAAACAAAAACATGAAGACATAAATATTTATCTAAACTAGTGACGAAGAGACTATACGGTGCCAAAAAAGATTGATCATCCTCCTCCACCTATGCATTAATACGTGCATTAGTTTTATGTTAACGTTTCAGTGACAACTGAACCGATCTTCACGATTTATGGGTGAAATAAGGAATTATGTTACATTTGACTAATATTCATAAAATTAACAGGCGTAATTTCTCATAAAGTTACGCTCTATTGCTCTTGGAATGTTTGGTTTGGACCAACGTATTTCTTGGGCAGGAAATAATACCGATAGGCCACCCCCCTAATGACAGTGTTGATGTACCAAGTTGAATGGCTTTATCTGCGTAGTGTTCAGAAAATGCATGGAAAGCCTACTTATTGTACTCCCTGAAAAATCCTGCTAGAGGAATTTTAAAACTAGAAACTGTGGACGTTTCATAAATCGCAATGTACAGGCGTTGGTTGGTGCGGTGAATTATAAAAAATTTCCAATATGATATCAATCTAAATTAGTGGATTGTTTGGTGATTGACTAATGTTTATATTAAATATGACATAATCTTCAAATAGAGTAATATTATGGTAATGATGCGATAAAAATCATATCCGTAGCAACATTGCTTCGGCCATTCTCTTAATCAGATGTGCAATATTAAATCTTTATATCTTGACTTACGTTTAATGATTCACATACAGAACCGAAAAAGGTTATGGAGCAGAACTTTAGAAGAAAATAATTATTCTTAGGTTGTCTTTATTTAAAAATAGTTCTATGTAGTCTGAAAATTTCGCTTGTAGAGTTATTCAGGGAGTAAAAGTGCAGTAAATATTTTGAACACTGCAGATGGAGCAATAAAACTTGGTACATCAACACTGCACAAACTTATGACTTAAACAATATTTGTTTTACATCTCGATCTTAAAGAGGAATTCGGGGGCGTTGGTGACCAAGACTTAAAAGGCCTTCAAATTAATAACTCCTACGAATCACGGGCATTCAGCGTGGGGGGAGGGAGAGTATGTTAATGTATTAAAGCAGCTAAATAGCTAAATTCTACCGTATAAACGATAAAGCAGTTGTTCCTATGTAAGCCAGACAAACGAATACAAACAGTGTGTTCAGCTTTAAAGCTTTTAATTAAAACTGTTTTCCTACTTCATGATTTTATTGTTAAAACCCAAATGGCCAAACATGATAAAAAATAATGATATCATACCCAAAACACAAAGTGTCGAGGGGTTGCCAAGTCCTAAAAAGGTATGATATCAAAATGTGTTCCAAGTCAATGACATTGATTTTAGAATAGCTAATAGACCAATCGATTCGATTTTTTATTGATTGGTAAAAATTTCGTAAAACATTATTGTTTTATTTTGAAACCGCACTTGGCCAGCAGATGTATGATATTTTAATTTATTTTTTATTGAAGTGTACGTAAATTCAGCATTTCCCCATTCATCGCATTCATATCCCCGTTAGTAAATAGGCCTAATTTTGCTAATACATCTGCTGGCCAAGTGCGGTTTCAAAATAAAACAATAATGTTTTACGAAATTTTTACCAAGCAATATAAAATCGAATCGATTTGTTTATTAGCTATTCTAAAATCAATGTCATTGACTTGGAACACATTTTGATATCATACCTTTTTAGGACTTGGCAACCCCTCAACACTTTGTGTTTTTGGGTATGATTACATACTACTAGGGCTCTAATTTTATTAATTTCGTTAACCAAAATATAAAACATTAAAAATTGTAAATTACATTTGCTGATTTGGAGAGATAAAAATGTCATAGTTTCTTTGTATACTACATATGGTTCCTGAATTTCTTTGCCTCGGGTAGTGGGACTGAAGCATCTTAGCCTTCACTATATATTTTTTACTATATATTACTTTTCCCTTTGTCGAGGGATAGCCGTTACAAGTTCGTCGATGTCAATTTCGGTTGAGGAGAGAGAGCAGAGAGAGAGAGAGAGAGAGAGAGAGAGAGAGAGAGAGGAGAGAGAGAGAGAGAGAGAGAGAGAGAGAGAGAGAGAGAGAGAGAGGGGGAGAGAGAGAGAGAGAGAGAAGAGAGACAAAAATGACAAATGACAAATGTTTTATTTTGTGATGCAAAGTTAGGACCATAAGGTCCTCTCTTACACTTAACATCAATTTAAATAATATATTTAATACTAATAACAATTTTTGAAATAAACTAAGTATAGGTTAAATTTTACAAAAATTTTACAAAATTTCTCAGTAATACGTTAAATTTTTACACTATTCTCTTATCATTGTACTTTCAAACTGTGTTATAATTCATAATTTACTTTAATAATATAGTTCTATAATGCAGGTCGAATACCCCACGATACTTCGGATAGCCATGATTTTATTGCTGCACCAAAGACTCGCCTCGATTCAATAATTTTGATATGGTCAGGAATCATATTCCATAATCTGCATGCAGTCACATGAAATGATTTATTGTACATTACCGTGCGATGGCGTGGAATAGACAAGTTATGTGATCCCCTTCGAGTATTTCTTCCACTAACTTCAGTGCAAAATTTAAATTTTTGGAAAAGGTAATCTGGTCTTTTAGAATTTAGAATAGAATGCAACAAAAAACAAATGTGATAAATTCGTAATTCATTTAGTTTTAAAAGATTCATTTCAGTATAAAATGGTGTTATATGTTCATCACGATTTAAAGTGTATATAAAACGCAAACAATAATTTTGAGCTCTTTGCAATTTTTGAGAAAGTTCTACCGTCATATCATTTATAACAACGTCACAGTAATCGAAATAGGGGAATACAAGGGTTTTTACTAGCATTACTTTTATGGTAAACGGGATAAACTTACTAAGTTTTTTTATTGATTTGATACCGGCAAAAACTCTATTGCATGTATTGTTTATTTGTTCTGTCCAGTCAAGTGTTGATGTCATTGTCAGTCCTAAATTCTTTACTGTCATACTATATGCAATAGGATTGTCATTTATAGTGATTTTAGGGGCTTCATTAATATTAATATTGTTAATTAGTCTGTTGTAAGCTATGATAATAGATTTTGTTTTTGTTTCGTTAATTTTAAGCCCATGATTCATCGCCCAGTGGTATACAGCTGTTAGATCTTCATTAACATTGTTAACAGCGTTTATTAAATCCATTGTTTTAAAATGGTAATAAATTTGTAAATCGTCAGCGTAAAGGTGGTATTTTGTATGACTAAGTACAGTATGTATGTCATTTATGTAAATACTGAAAAACAGTGGACCTAAAACAGAACCTTGAGGTACACCTCGAGTTACAGGTTGCCACTGCGAGGAAATACCATCTGCATTAACACACTGAAGTCTGTCTGTAAGATATGACCTAATCCATGATATGGCTCTATCCGTAAAACCTATTGTTTTCAGTTTAAGTAGAAGTAAAGGGTGATAAACGCAGTCAAAAGCCTTAGTGAAATCAATCAATGTCAAAAGTGTTGCCTGCCTGTTGTCCATGGCACATCTAATGTCATCAGTGATGTGTAAAAGTGCAGTAGTTGTACTATGATTTAGTCTAAATCCAGATTGAAATTGGCAAAGAATATTATTGTGGTCTAAGTAAGATGTAATTTGTTGATGAACAACTCTTTCTAAACTTTTTGATATTGCAGGCAGTATGCTGATAGGTCTGAAGTCTGATGGGGTTTCAGGTGTTGGGACTTTGTTCAGTGGTCTAACTATTGCACGTTTCCAGTGACTTGGGAAAATTGACGTCTGCAAAGATGTATTAAAGATTTTTGTAATGTAGCGTAAAGTGACGGGTATTGTGTATTTAATAAATTTTATTGGAATACAATCAAATCCGGTAGCATTACTTCTAATGCGCATAATGGCTCTATACACATCATCATTTGTGACTTCATGAAAATAAAAATGTTCATCAATATTATTTGGAAAATTATTTATACTGTCTATTGTGAATCGTGATACTTGGTGAGTACTTATAGGTAAATTAGTAAAAAAATTATTTATATTATTTAAGTCAATTGATACTTTTGGTTGACTTTTGTTTTTACCTGCTCCTAGATTTTTAACAACCTTCCATGTATTGGAGGATGATTTATTAGTAGATAGTACTTCATAAGTATATCTCAATTTCGCATTTCGTAACTGCTGTTTGACTCTATTTCTTAATCTCCTGTACTCCGACCACTGATTATCAATGTTAGATCGCTTTGCTCTTTTATAAGCAGAGTCTCTTTCTCGCATAAGCTCATGAATTTGTTGGCTTATCCAGGGAGCAGGTTTCTTCGTTACTCTTTTCCGAATGATTGGTGCATGTTTGTCAAATAGTGATAGCAAGTTATCGTTTAGACACGACACCATTATATCAACATTATTAGAATTAATAATATTATCCCATGGTAAATCGAGAGCATCTAACAATAACTGATGGTAATCAATATTTTTATAGTTACGGTATTGTACTAAATTTGGTTTTGGTTTTGGCAGCTTTATAGAATAAACACAGTATATTAACTCGTGTAGTGACAGTCCAGGCACAGGTACTTGCCCGTGATGTTTTACGAGCGTAGCATCACTTACAACAATAAGATCAAGAAGAGTGTGGGAGTCTCCGACATGATGAGTTGCTTCTAGTGGTAACATGATTAAGTCACAGGTGTAAAACATAGTCGTCAGTTGAAGTCTGTCGTAAGTCATTCTTCCAAGTAAGTCAGTATTGAAATCACCCATTATGATTACATGGGAGTAAAGTGGCAAATACCGTAAGAGATTCCGTTCAAACTCCACCATAAAACCTATTTTTGGAGGTCTATAACATACTACTAAAAGTAAATTGGTTCCTGGGAGTTTAACATCAACAAACATGTACTCCGGACGATCAGGAATTGAAGTGTCAGAACAATATAATAATTTTACACAGTAATGGGATTTAAAGTAAATGGCAACTCCACCCCTGCTTTTGTGTAAACGATCATTTCTGAGTATGTTATAGCCATTTAGTTCAACTGCATGTGATGAAATATGAGGCTTCAACCAAGTTTCAGTTACTAAAATAAAGTCGCAATTTGGACGTAAAAATATATCACGAAATTCATCAATATGACCGTGTAATGATTCTACATTAACGTGAGAAATTTTTAATAAATTTAGAAAGGGAGCAAAGGCTTGACAAAGATAATCACTTGTATTTTGGGCTAGTCTTGGTGCATCAGCTTGGTCAGCTGTTGGCATTAGTTTTGAAGTTAACAAAGTATCGAGGGGTATTGACTGCAAATAACAATAAAGTTGATTTTTCAAACATGATCAAACAAAACAAAACAAAAATAAAAACTCTTACTTATGTGATCACTGCTATTGACTCCTAAAACGGAAATTTATAAATAATATATCCTAGATCTAAAGTTATTTACGTAAAAATATTTGATTTGAGATAGCATTTTTCAAACTATATAGAAAATACAATATTGCGATTCCTAGAATTTACATGTAATAATGAATACCAGAACTAAAACCTAACATAGCCTAAATATTATTCTATACAGTAATCAGTCATTTATAAATAGTTTCTAACCTAGCCTATATAGCCTAGTAGTTTTTGTAATAATTAAACTTATATCAAGATATTTATTGCAAATTTTTATATAAATTGATATGCCAATATCATTCAAGTTTTTATAATTTAATTATTTCAATCACTATCATCAGATATTACGAAGTGATTCGTTGCATAAGAAGAGTATTGAATATAAAAAAGACAAAATTCAAATTAAATAAAAACACAAATAATTAATGTAACGACGAAAAACAACTAAAGCAGGCCTATGGTAATAGTTATCTCATTGTTTGGCTTGAGTCATTAAATAGGCTATAAAAAATACGCCTATTTAAAAGAATACCAAAATGGTCAAAAGAATACCATTACGGTAAGTCACTAAATATTTATTATAAATACCTGATAGACCTACATGTTGCGAGTCTTTTACTCTAACAGTTTTTTCACTCCGTTGTCGACGTAGAAAATTCGCCCATCATTCGTCCACACTTGTTTGTGTCCATAGAGCTCCTTACACTCTTTTAACTTTGCAAGTCTAAGGGATGTAAGGTCTTCACAAACTACCACTTTGCTTCCTTTTAATTCCTTCTTCTTCCTGAATATTTCTGCTCTTTTCCTATAGTTTGTGAATTTCACAATGATCGGCCGCGGACGTAGTGTTCCTTCACGTTTCTGACCAACACGGTGTGAACGATCAATGTCACTCTCACTGATTTGAATTTTTAGTT
>CM061533.1:265818091-265855022 GCA_030545055.2 Neoaliturus tenellus
ATAAATGCAACTTGAGCTATCGTTTACCACTATTTATTCCTGTGGTTCTGCATAACCTCAGTGGGTACGATGCTCATTTCATAATACCCGAATTAGGAAGAGACGATGGTAAAATTGATGTATTAGCTGAAACTTCAGAGAAGTTCATCAGTTTTTCCAAAGAAGTTGGAAACATGAAATTAAGATTCTTAGACTCCTACAGATTTATGCCGTCGAGTTTGTCCAAACTTTCAGAAAATTTAAGGAAACAAGATTTAATCGAAACAAAGAAAATTGTAAATAACGACAAACTGGATTTGGTACTTCGGAAAGGTGTGTTTCCATATGATTACATAGACAGTTTAGAAAATTTAATGAAACATCACTTCCGGCTAAAGAAGAATTTAAAAGTAAACTTTACGACATGGACATATCTCAAGAGGACTATGATCATGCATGTAAAGTATGGAACGAATTAGGATTTAGAACATTAGGAGAATATTCAGATTTTTATGTTAAATTAGATGTAACTTTATTATGTGATATAATGGAAGAATTTAGAAATACGTGTTTTGCAGCTTATGGATTGGACCCTCTTCATTCGTACACTTCACCTGGATTAGCATGGCAAGCCATGTTGAAAGAAACAAATTGTAAAATACAACTTCTTACTGATATAGATATGGTTTAATGTTAGAGTCAGGAGTTCGAGGGGGATTGACGCAAAGCGTTACACGACATTTTAAGGCGAACAACAAGTATCTGCCCGATTATGATGCATCAAAACCAACAACATTCCTGGGTTATTTTGATGCAAATAACTTATACGGATGGGCAATGTCAAATCCCCTTCCATATGATAATTTTAAATGGATAGATCCAGAATCGATTGGAAACATAATGGATATACCGAAGCATGGTGAAACTGGTTACATTTTTGATGTGGATTTTGAATATCCTGAACATCTTCATGATCAACATTATGATTTACCACTTCTTCCGAAGACTGAAATTTCCCCTACTGGAAGATGGCCAAAATTATTGATGACTTTAACCGACAAGTCTCGATATGTTGGACACTACTGGATGATACAACAGGCTTTAGACTTAGGACTGAGAATTACAAAAATTAATCGAGTACTACAATTTTCTCAATCTTGTTGATTAAAACCTTACATCGACAACAACACAAGAAGAAGAGCCGCCGCTACATCAAGTTTTCAAAAAGATTTTTTCAAATTAATGAACAACGCAATATTTGGCAAGACTTTGGAAAACAAAAGGAAACATAAGGATATCAAATTGGTAACTGATCCAGTAAAATTACAGAAATTAGTGCAACAACCAAACTTTGGTTCATCTGTAATTATTAATGAAAATCTAGTTGTTATTTCCATGAACAAGAAGTCAGTTGAAATGGATCGTCCTTTGTATCTTGGAATGTCAATCTTGGATATTTCAAAAACACATATGTATGAGTTTCATTATAAGAAGATGGTTAACTATTATGGAAGAGAGAACATTGGTATTACATATATGGATACGGATGCACTCATTTACTGGATTAAAACAAATGACATGTATGAAGATCTACGCACCTTTATATATAAAGATGATTTCGACTTTTCCGATTATCCTAAGGATCATCCAAATTACGACTACGACAAAAACAAGAAAGTATTGGGAAAATTTAAAGATGAAACAAATGGTGTGCCGATGATGGAAATTGTAGCATTAATGTCCAAACTGTATTCATTTCAACTGTACATAAATGAAAGGAATGAACATCAAGTCACAAAAAAAGCCAAAGGAATAAAAACTTCTTTCCTGAAGAAGAATGTACAGTTTGAACATTATAAAAGATGTTTGTTTGAAAATGTTGAAACAACTGCAACGTTCAACACTATTAGAAGTTATAATCATCAACTTTTTAGTGTCAAACAAACAAAGTGGGCATTAAGCTACAAAGATGACAAGCGCCATATTTTAGAAGATAAAATTAATACTTTACCATTCGGCCACTACTCCCTGAACCCTATCGACCAGTAAACCTATTCTTCGTCCTCTACCTTCTTCCTTTTTCCTTTCCGTAAAGAAGAGGGGACATGGCAAGCCCAATGCCATGTTCCCTCTTTTTTACACTAATATGAAATGGCCTTGACCTATATTCAAACTATATAAATGAGAATTAACTATTCTATGGGTCAGTATTTTTACAAGCAGTGTACAAGAAACATCTGAAGATGGAAAGTGTGAAGGACAAGATTGTAAATGAACTACATAAACCAGCAAGAAGAAGATTTCCAAGAAGAAGTACAATCATTAAAGGAATGAATGATCTTTATCAAGCTGATCTCATTGAAATGATACCGCACAGTAAATTAAATAAAGGATTTAAATATATTTTAACAATTATAGACTGTTTTACTAAAATAGCTGATGCTTTACCATTGAAGGATAAGACTGGTAAAAGTGTTACAAAAGCTATGGAAACCACAATACAAAGAAATAAATTTAAAATTAAACATCTACAGACCGATGATGGAAAAGAATATTTTAATAAAGACTTTGGAGCTTTGATGAAGAAATATCAAATAAATCATTATTCTACAAATTCTGAAGTTAAAGCTTCAATAATTGAAAGATTCAATAGAACATTAAAAAGTGCGATGTATAAACAATTTTCAAAACGAGGATCATACGTGTGGTATGACATATTACCACAACTTATAAAAGAGTATAACAACAAATATCATCGTACCATTGGAATGAAACCTATCCAGGTAAATAGTGCTAATGCCAAAATTGTATTACAACGCATTAAAAATAATACAACACCGAAATTAGAAAAATTGCAACCAAAGAAGTTCAAGGTCAACGATAAAGTTCGTATAAGCAAATACAAAGGTGTATTTAGTAAAAGATATCTACCAAATTGGACTAATGAAGTATTTACAATTTATAAAGTGCAACCAACTATACCTGAAACCTATTTATTAAAGGATAACAAGGGTGAATTACTTCAAGGTGGATTCTATGGACACGAATTGTTGAAATCAACAGTTGGTGATGTATATCTTGTCGAGAAGATTTTACAAAGGAAAAAGGATATGGTTAAAGTCCGGTGGTTAGGGTTTGATAAAAGTGAAGACTCTTGGATTCCTTCAAAAGACTTAGTATAGTTGTTTAATAGCTCATTGTGTGTTTAACCTTTATACAAGATGGAGATTGTACAACAAAAAGATCGATTTAATATCAATAACATTGATGAATTGACAGTTGACAATGATAAGTTAAATCATGGAAAACATGGTGAATTACTACCAAATACGATAAGATGTCTAATAACTGGTCCTTCAAATTGTGGAAAAACTAATGTTGTTTTTAACCTTATAACTAATCCTAAAGGATTGCGTTTTAACAATATATATATTTTTTCAAAATCATTGCAACAACCAAAATATCAATTATTGGATAAAGTACTTGCAAGTGTACCTGAAGTGAATTTTTACAAGTTTAATGCCAGTGAAACAATTATGCAACCGAATGAAGCAAAACCATTTTCTATTTTTATATTTGACGATGTTTCTTGTGAAAATCATGACACAATAAGGAATTATTTTGCTATGGGAAGACATCATAATATTGATAGCATTTATATTGGTCAAACATACAGTAAAATTCCAAAACAACTTATAAGAGACAATGCAAATATGTTGATCATCTTCAAGCAAGATGAAACAAATTTAAAGCATATATATAATGATCATGTAAATGCGGATATGCCATTTGAAAAATTTAAAGAGATGTGTGGCAAAGCATGGAATGAGAAATATAGCTTTCTCGTTATTATGAAGGAAGAAGATATTAAAAATGGTAGATATCGTATAGGGTTGGATAAATTTGTATTTATGCGTTGAACTACCGATGCTACATCTAGTTACACGTTGAACTTCACAGTGTAAACATGATGAATCAAGAAAAACTATTGAAAGAAATAAAATCACTCAGTGATTCTATTAGGATGAAGAATCGTGCATTGAGGATGGGTTTAAGTGAAAGAGAAGAATTTCTAGAGACTACATTTAAACCTATTACGGAACCTTTAAAACAGATATCAGAAACTATTGGTAAACCTCATTATGAAGGAGATGTTTTACTACCAGTTTCTAAACAAGAAGTACAAGCATTAAAAAAAGAAGAAGATGATGATTCATATACAAGTGCTAGTGAGCAAGAAGAAACAAAAGAAGAAGAAGAACCAATTGTTGAAAAGGAAGAAGAACAGCCAATACCAGAAGCAGAACAATCTATTCCAAATTTAACTCAATTGAGTAGCGATATATTACAACATGGACCTCTTGGAAGAAAATATATAATGAAAATGCTACATGACATGAAATCAAACCCGAATTTGAGTAGATCACACGTATACGGAGCAAGAATTGATGGGAATGAATTGAAGATTGGCGATTCAAAGCTTGAAATAACACAAGACGATTACATCATTATTGGTGAGCATAGATATAAAGGAACAAAAGGATTATATGAATTAATTTTTAAAAACATACCACTAAGATATTCATCCAAAGATTTAAGTGTTTTTAAGGAGATTCTACAAAATACTAACGCTCATAAAAGAAACTACTCAAAAGATGCAATGATTAATCGTTCACGTGCAACAAAATATAACATCGTTATAAAAAAGTTGTTTCCTCCACGAAAATTGCCAACATTACATACTGCACCAGCAGTGAGACAACCACTGAAAAGAAAATCTTTATCATTTATGGATTTATCACTTCTTGAACAACATGGTAAAAAGAGTAAAGGAGATACTTCAACATCTGGTAAAGGATTGATGAAAAATCTATACAATACGAATGTGATTTACTACAATGATATCAATAAATTGGTTGATAGAATGAGACTATTGCATGAAGCCATGGAAGCCGGTCATACAGGTTTGAATAATGAATGGGTGGCTCTAGTTGATGAACTTAGGAATCGCGGTATAGTCGTATAATTGTCCATGGATATAAAAGAGGTGCAAGCATAAGACGTATCAGTTCTAACATGAGCGTCGACAAGTTCGGACGGTACTCCGCTTTAGGAGTGCAAGTTGGAGAAGACAGAAAAAGAAGTGGATTACCGCAAACACCTGAAGGTGACTATAGCATAAGTAATAAACGTTTAAAACTAGTTAAAGATCCAGAAGAAGATACTGATGGAGCAAATTTGAAGACAGTAAAAGAAGCTACTTCAACATCATTAAAATTACATAAGAATACTTACGATGTTAAATCACATAGATTAATTAATGTTGGTAAACCAACTGAAGGTTCTGATGCAATTACTAAAGAGTACTTATCATCTGAACTTTTAAATACTTTAAAATTGCAATGGGGTAACAACTTAAAAGATGGACAAACATATGATGCTGGAAATTATAGAATAACCAACGTGGGAAATCCCAAAAATGATAAAGATTCAGTTAATAAAGAATATTTACATTCTATAATACCGGAAAAAACTGAACATGGATATTCTTTTTATAAATTTATTATAAATGACATTGGATACCCAAAGGAAGACGGTGATGCTGTAAACCTAAAATACATCAAGGACAACTGTATTTTACAAGATGTTAATGAAATCGATTGTCATGGTAAAACATTGACAAATGTAAAGTTTGGTTCTCAACCAAAAGATGCTGTTACTATAGAACAATTATCTAAAGAATTAAAAAAGGAAACATCCAATTTTGTAAAACATGAAGATGCCGTGTTAAAGCGGGGAGATAAATTTATACATGGAAATGAAAAGTTTAATTTAATGCAAGGAAATAATGATGAATGGGATGCAGGACGTAAAACAATAACAAATGGAAGATTTGGTATAAAAGATACAGATGTACCTCTAATGGTGCAAACATTAATTGCTACTGGTGGTACATTAGGTACATACAATGGTCGTAATAGAAGAATAAAAGATATTTATCCTGGTTACGAAGCAAATGATTGTGTTACAATGAAACAAACAATAACTTGGGATAAACACTTTGGGACCAAATATGATGCAAAGATGAAGAAAATAATTAATATTTTACCAGGTGAAGATTCAAATGATGCTGCTACTATTGGACAAGTCATAACAACATCAAAAAGTGATTTAACCGCTTACACATGTAATGATAAACGTATTATGCAGTTACAAGATCCTCAACATCCGAAAGATGCTGTAACTTTAGATTGTTTAATAAGAATAGTGGGTAATTTACTTATTGATACCCACAATCATATAGCTAGTACAACGAATCATGTGGTGATTCAACCCGATGAACGAGAAGCTTGGATTAAAAATAGAATCATAAATCAGTATATAATTAATTTGAATAACTAAGTCTTCAAATATAAAAGATTTTGCACAAGTTATTCATTCATGTAAAGTATCTCGTGGAGTAAACACACCTGTTATATAAGACAACATAATGAAGACCGTATCGCTCAGTCATCGTCAAGACAGCGGCAAGAGAGGACGTGGTATAACATCAGCTGCATTATCCCTGCTCAGACGGATTCCAGTTGGTGCTGTTGTAAATCGAACGATAGACGCTTTACCATACGAATTACATCTGCCCGGAGGTTATCAATATTGTGGACCTGGAACTAAGTTGGCAAAACGTTTAGCAAGAGGAGATCCTGGAATTAATAAATTAGATCAAGCTTGCAAAGAACACGATATAGCATATTCAAAGTATAAAGATTCAACAAATAGATCAATAGCAGATAAAATTCTAGCGGAAAAAGCTTGGCAAAGAGTAAAATCAAGTGACGCAAATATTGCAGAAAAAGCAGCAGCTTGGGCAGTAACTACAGCCATGAAGACAAAAGCAAAGTTAGGTGGTGGAAGACGTCGCAGAGGAAGACCTGCAAAGAGAGGCGCTCCCAAAAGAGGTGGAAACATTAAAAAAGGACGTCGTAGAACTCATAAGGCAAGTGTAAAGAAGACTTCTGTTTGGCAAATGGTAAAAAACGGAGCAGGTTTATACCTAAGACCATACCGTGTGTACTAAATAAGAAGAATCAATTGATAATTCCAAATAAAGCCTTAACAAATCATCAGTTAAATGATTATGTAAAATGTTTGAAAATACCATTCTTTCGAGGAGTTTTTATGAAAGATGCATTACCAACTAAAATATGGAAAAATGAAACTGGAATAGTAAATTTGGATTCCACCTATGGTCCAGGCACTCATTGGGTATGCTATAAAAAACTCGGACAAACCATTTACTACTTTGACAGTTTTGGCAATCTACCACCGCCAAAAGAACTGCAACATTATTTTCGAAACTCCAAAAACATTTTTTACAATTACAAAAGAGAACAACCTAACAATACTGAAATATGTGGGCATTTATGTTTGGAGTTTCTAGCGAAAAGTGTCAGTCAGCTTTAAGATGTCATCGTATACAGTGTCACTGAGTGGAAATTCATCCACATTGAAAAGTACGCTGTTCCCAGCATTGCGTCTATCCAAGGAAAGATTATGGGAAGCGGCATTACTTGATTTGACTACCTACAATTCAATTCCTAATGTTACAGAAGGAAAAAACAATTTACTACATTATTATGAAACTAAGGATGCTGCAGGAAAATACTCAGAATTGAAAATAATTACATTTCCTACTGGAGCTTATGAAATTGATGATATAAACCAATTATTACAGAAACAACTCGGAGAAGACAATATCACCGTTAAAGGAAACAATAATACTTTAAAAGCAGAAATAACTTCAAAATATTATATTGATGTCAGCTTGGAACAGTCGATTGGCAGTTTACTTGGATTTACAGATACAAAAAAGAAAATCTTAACTCCTGGAACTACTCATTCAGGTGATTCAACTGTAACAATATTGAAAGTAAATAGTATTGATGTCACATGCAACATTATACACGGATCGTATAGAGATGGAGTTAATCAACATATTTTACATACATTTTATCCAACAGTAGCTCCCGGTTTTAAAATTGTTGAGAAGCCACAAAACTTGATATACCTACCGTTAAACACCAGTTTCATTTCAGACATCGTACTGAACATATTGGATCAAGACGGTCATAGTGTTGACTTTAGAGGAGAAACAATTACTATACGGATACACATCAGAGCAGCAACATAAAAGTCAACATGGGATTATCATTTAAACCGCAACGGAAGAGTCGGGAGCTCAGTAGCTCCTCGACATTGGAAGAGTTAACATCGGAAAACATTCGTTTTCTACAGAAGATTGGATTGAAACTTAACAGCGATGGATATCCTGGATATATCTCAAGGACCAACGTTCGACGAAACACTATGGGAGAAGGAATATCACACGCACAACCCTTACACTTCATCAAAATTAAACAATAACGATGAAATAAGGATCCCCATTCAACAACAAGATATTTACACTTTACCGTGTGAAAGTTACTTGTACATCGAAGGACGGGTATTAAAATTGGATGGAAAAACTGCTTCAACAGTTCCTTTTATAAATAACCCGATGGCATATCTTTTTGATGAAATAAGATATGAAATATCAGGGGTGACGGTTGATTCAACAAAAAAGGTTGGTTTAACAACGACATTGAAAGGATTAACATCATTAACACCGCATGAGAAGAATTCAATAGTCACTGCCGGATGGGTTGCCCCCGATAAAGACACTATAACACCAGCTTCCAACGGTCACTTTGATTTTCATGTACCTTTACGATTGCTTTTGGGATTCGCTGAAGATTACAAACGGGTAATAATAAATGTCAAACAAGAATTAGTATTACTCAGATCTTCAACTAATAAGGACTTGATACTTGCAGACCCTGCAACTACGGAAGATAAACTGGAATGGCAACTACAGTTGGATAAAGTTGTTTGGAGAGTACCTCATGTAAGATTGGCTGATGAACATAGAATCCTATTATTGAGAAAGTTGAAATCTGACCGTGATATTGTGATGCCATTCCGAAGTTGGGAATTTCATGAATACCCTACACTACCTCAGACAGAACGACAAACATGGACCGTCAAGACATCAACTTACTTGGAACGAGCAAGGTACATAATACTCGGTTTTCAAACTAAGCGAAAAGATGTTATCACTGCAAATGCTGGTCAATTTGATCACTGTAAAATAAAGAATTGTAAAGTTTTCCTAAACTCTCAATTCTTTCCCTATGACAATTTGAATGTCATGTTCAGCAATAAACGTTTTTCCATTTTATACGATATGTATGCAAGATTTCAATCATCATATTATGGAAAGACTAATACACCACTATTATCACCTGACCAGTATTATTCCAAGGCTCCAATAATTGTAATCGATTGTTCAAAACAAAATGAATCGGTAAAATCATCAAGTGTGGATATAAAAATTGAAATGAAATTTGAAGAACCAGTAGCGGATGGAACTTCGGCATACTGTCTAATTCTACATGATAAAATAGTTACTTACACACCGCTGACCGGAATTGTGAAGAATGTACTTTAAGAAGAATTGTACAACAACTGCAAATTTTTGAGGTTAGAATTATCTGCTTTAATTTTTGAGGTTAGAATTTCATTTGTGAAAGACAAGTTGAAAACAAACAATTATGTAATTGTATAAATTTCAAGGATTTACGAAAAATATAAAAGCGAGAAAATAATTAGTAGAAACTTCATTCTATCTTCAACCGTCGTATGGGAAACATCATTCGCAAGATGAATTCTACTAACGGAGAAGAAAATACACCTCCAATGGATGATAATAGTTCAGATATAGAAAAACAAGTTGAACGAGAAATGGACGAGTTCCTAAAATTCAACAAACATAAGAAGAGAGAAGAAGAAAAAGCTGAAAAAGAAGTAAAAAGGAAGAAGGTTGAAGTTAACATTACAACCAATATTTTAACAGAAGTATTTCTTCGGATTATCTACCCAATTTCTTCATGCATGACAAAAAGTATATCAGTTGGAATTTTAAAATCAATGGATTATTCACCAATTGTTATTTTAAATCATGGAAACAAAATGGTTACTTTCAGTGAAACTACTTGGGAATCTCTCATGAAACATTTACATCTTTTGGAGTGCTATTTAAGTAACAACACATTTGGAAGAAGAACAAGATTAAGTTTATTGGAATCAAATATTGAAGTTGATATAGTAAAACATCGTGGAGGACAAATTGTTCGCTTCAGAGATTTAACTACACATAATGTTAAATTATATTTCACTAAAGAAGAATTTTACACTTTAAGTTGTACTACCGGTCCCGTCACCAGATATTTGAAACAACTAATATTTTCAAGTGCAATAATTAAAGACTATCTAATTGATACATTGGACAAAAAACCTTTTGTTCCAATTTTATACGGTCCCGTGGATACTTCAATCTTTAATAGAATACCTCAAGAAGTTGAAATGTGGAGACAATTAAACAACTATCACACCAATTTTAATATTGATGAAGTGGCACAAGAAGTGAAAGAAGAAGAACAATCCTGTCTGTTATAAACATCGGCTCATTAAATTTTTAAGTCAGTTGTTAGTAAGACTTCATCATGAATAAACGGGTTTCGTTTTCTAATGCGCCACATATAATGGAAGTTAAAAGAGGTATAATTGAATTTCAAGCTTTCCGAGGAAATGATGGTAATTTTATTATTAAGGAATTAGTAATCTTGGACATGAACACATCAGTAGTTTATCATTATTTGTTCAAACCTCCAGTACCATTTAATAGACTAACAACTAAAGCGAAAGTTACAAACAAATGGTTGAACAAACATTTTCACAACTTAAGATGGGATGAAGGTTTCATTAATTATAACATGATGCCGCACATTATGAATCATTATTGCAAAGAGTTTAAAATTATCTACACAAGGGGATTGGAAAAAGCAAATTGGATACAATCATTTACAAGCAACGAAGTGATTAATGCAATAATTGATAAAGATTTCCAATGCTACTTCAACGAACTTTGTATTTCATCAAAAAGTTTTAAACATCGAAGGTCGCAGTGCGCTTTAAAGAATGCCTACCGCTTGAATAATTTCCTTCAACAAACTGGTGGGGGTAGTGTCAGTGGTGGGGGTAGTGTCGATTATAAAAGTGAGAGCGCTACCATGACACAGCATGAGTATTACTCAAACCTCCGAAGAGACAACATCTCCGACGGACATTCTTATTAACAAGAAGATAAACAACAACATCAATATGGCATCACAGAACTTACTTCAAAGTTTAGTTGATCAGTTCAACGCTCATTCTAAATCATCAATTCTACCTACAAAGAAATGTTCTGAACTAAAAGAAGAAAAACACTACATCATTCATACTATTAAGAAAATGGAAACTTCAGTAGGTGATGCTATAAATTGCACTTTGAGCGAGGCACCTTATACAATTGGTGATGAAGCAAAATTTCAGATCTTCTTACCAAAGCGCTTCGTACAACTACTTCAAAATGAAGATCTTCGTATAATTCAACCCGGCGCACTCTATTTGGTATCACATGGACCCAGTGGAAACAACTCTACTGAACTTACAATTCATGTAACACCTACTACTGATTAATTTGTACATAACATTGTAAATATTTCTTTGTATTTGTTTTTTCAATAAATATGATATAAAACAAAACAAAAAATAAAAATAAAAAAAGCAACATATTGTAATGTGTTTGTACATTACAATATGTTGCTTTTTTTAAAAATTCCACAGGATGACCTTGACCCAATTCTGTATAATTATAAAAGGGGAAATGTACTTGCAAAATTCATCAGTCTACTGCTACCTTTCATACCGTACACATCTCGCTCTTAATCCCTGAATATAAAACTGCAACATGTCCCTAAAGGTCAAGTGTGCATCTTACGATACTAACACCATAACAACTTTTGAACAACTCGAAGATTTAACCAACGAAATGCGAGTTTTACTTACCGGTGGTTATCACTTAACTGTTGATGTTAGTGCTACTAATACAAGGATGTTCACTAAAACAAAATATTGCGATGATGAAATATTTATTTCTACACAACCTACAACTTCTTCATCGCCAACTGGTCAACATAACATCAAGTTCCAAAAGTATTACCAATGTTGAATAACTTTTGACAGACAAAGCTACAACTAAAGAATCACATGATCAATGTGAGTTAATAAAAAAGGATGTGATACTTGTATAAATAATCATTCGCTTCTTAGCTCTCACCACGACAAGACCTATTTAAGAAAATGTTGTACAGAATGATGATTCAACTTGATGGAAAAATCTATGGAAAAGATTACAACACTGTTGAACAAATGACTAAAGATATAGATGTATTAGCTAAAGAAGGATACCAAGCTAAATTAATTTTAAAATTTCCTGAAGTACATCCACTATCAATAGAAGAACTAGTTGCTATGGCTAAAGCTGAGAGAGATAAAAAGTCTGAAGAAAACAAAGAGAAACAAACTTCCTAAATTTTAATAATCCTTACACTTGTAAGGTATAATTTTTTAAAACTCCATTTGGATGACCTTGAAATTACCCCCACCACTTTTCACAGTACATAAAACTCGCTATTTAACACTATACACTCTTATTCTTTCACTGGACTCCGCAGCGTCAACATGGAAGAGCAAAAATACAAGTACAAACCTCGTTACTGTTGTGAACAACAATGTACAGATTTAGGGCCAATGATGGTGGATGGGTTAGCTTGTACTAAATGCGAATTCTTCGGATCTTGTTACTGCAAATGCAAAACAAAACAACTACCGCCACCGGAATTGCGAACTTTGAAACTTTACAAATCAAGATATTTTCATACATGTTGTCCTCAAAGATGTTTCAAATTTCACCCTCTCGATCTTGCTCATTGTCAACGCACCAATTCTCATCAAGATGATTTTTGTACACATATGATAAAAAGATGTAAATACAGGTCAGATTGGTATTCTGATCCTGTAGAACCATCAAATGTGTAATTTCAGTTTTACACTCTTTTTTAAAACTTCATTTGGATGACCTTGAGATTTCCCCCACCACTAGTTCTAATTTTTATATAATATTAAATCATTCCACTTCCAACACTCTAACTAACAACATGGAAAACAAATTTATCAAATTTGAACATATAATAACTGACAGGGAGGAGATGGAAGAATTGTTTCAAAACTTACTTTCTGTCATTGACGAATATCCTATAAGATGGTTCAGAATTGTAGTTCAATATTTAAATCCTGGTGAATTGTTTTCTTCATCAAGTGAAGAAGATGAAACAACTACTTCGGTTCAAATAATTGAATTAAAAGATGGAGAAGAAGAACTAAACGTTTTATTCAATCATAAGCTCAAAGTTCCCTATATAAAAGCCCCCTCCCTAGACAGCCCCCCTCCCTAGACACCTGCTCAAGGTCACCATTATATAAGCCCCCTCCCTATGCGCCGATCCTCATTCCATCACCGACTCTCCAATAATGAACAACTCTTCATTGGCCCGAATGAATTCTAGTTTTGAAATAAACTCTAAAGAAGAGTTACAAGACATTTTTAATATTTTACAAGAACTTGTAGATAATTTTACAACCATCAAAATGAATTTGGAAATAACATACGATTGTCCTATTTGTGATAAGGTTGAAAATTTGGACGAAGACAGTTTACTAAATCTAACTCCTGCACCATCTGACACTACTGATGGTAATAATGAAGAGCAACGTCTTTCCCCCACCACTTCTTTGTAATTCATCCTTCCCCCCACCACTTCTTTATTTAACTAACATTTCTCCCTTTCACTTCTCATTCCGTCTTCGACTTCTGAACTATCAACATCACTTGTTTTAAAATTTCAAACACTAACACAATCATGATGGATATGATGGATGAAGTTCCCTTCATAACTAGAATGGAAGAGGATAAATTGAAATTGGAAATTAAACGATTGGAAATGGAACGGGAAAACCAATTCGAAATGTTACGTTTGTTCAAGCTTTTCAAATACATCATCTGGGGACTCTGCGTTTACCTTCTCATCGTCGTTGGTGTTTGCATTTACAACTCTGTAGTTCATCACAAAAGTTCAACTTGTTTAAACTCTGCTGTTGCACATTAATTGTATGTTCACAAATAAAATTCAAAAGTTACTTCAACCTATCCCACTATCACCAACTAGTTCAACTTTCAACTATTTCTGGTGGTAGTTGGATAGGCTTTTTTAAAACTTACTCTGGATGACCTTGACATACTTTCCAAGCCCTAGTTATAACTGTTAAATTTCAGTTTTAAATTAACTCTTAATTCATGCCCAATTCTACTTCAAATTCAGGGCATATGCTCTCGCCATCTGCACCCCAGCATCTGACGCCATCTGCTCGAGCAGCTGCTCGGGCAGATGGCACGACTTCCGGTCCAGAAGTAACCAAAACACACTACTAATTGGATTACTGATGAAATCAGAAAAATGAAAAATGAATTGTTGGAAACTCACTCTAAATGGATCGCAACAAAGGACAACACTATTAAACAACTTTAACAAACAGAAGCTCAATTACATGAAGGTATACAGCAAAATCTAATTTTGTCAAAAATAAAATGATAACCTCAAACAACCCCAAACATCCCCCCCCAAAAAAAAAAACAAAAAAAACAAAAAAAAAACAAAAAAAAACAACTCGGCAGTTTGTCAACTCCTTAAGAAATAAATCCAATACTGTAGTTCACACAAAAATATAACTTTAGAATTAAATGATGCAGTTGTAAGTAACCCAGACATTGTTTGCAATATTTTTAACGATTTTTTCCGATGTTCCTCAGTGTGATCGAAAATCGGCTCTCCATAGAAAACTAAGGCAGTATGAGTTAAGAATACATAAAATATAATACAGAAACGAGAGAGTTGGGTTGGCAGCACCATGAATAAACCATACATTGAACTTGTTTTGCGCGGCTCATCTTTTTTAATTGTTTATTTACCTTAAAAACCCGTTTATTTAATTAGATGGTAAGTATTTTTGTATATCAACTACCCCAGTACACTATTTTGTTTGATAAAATAAGATTGTTCGTGATTTTATATGGATTGATTTATTTATACATTTCCACAACGGCATTAATTTACTAGTGGTCTATACTTTTCTGGATTTTGGGAGATTGAAATTGTAAGGTTAAATTTAGGTTAAATTAATTTAACTTAATCCTTTGACGGGGAAAGGCCCAAACCCCAGTCTTGTCATTGTCTAACATCGACCAGTTGTTAGAAAGCATAATTTATTAATAGCCCAATTACAAAGGGCAACTGGGTCCGGAATCGAACCTTTAAAAATCTTTTCTCAGGATCGAACCGACAACCTTTGGATTCAAAGGCGAGCACTATAACCACTCAAGCTAACCAGCCAGATTATTTAATTTGGTTTGTTCAAGAAATATTAAATACTAAGGTTATTTATATTGTTCATCACGGACTATGCATATGTGCTGAGAATCTGTGATATTATAAATTTCACCATGTCACTAATACATATATCAATCAAACCATTATAAAACTTAGATTTCAAAGTAACTCAATTTCATAAAAGGTAAATTTATGAAATATCAGACAGACATATTTCTGTTGGTATACCTGTTTGGTTGCCAATAACAACAGACATGGCTGACGTACTGGAAGGTGAGTACATCTCCTCTAATTTATTATTTCTCTCTAGTACTTAATTACACTATACTCCACCATGAAATGTACAAAATAACAGTTTTTTTTAGTACATTCCTAAAAATAATCTCTTTAACATTAGTTTGTAATTCGCTGTCTTACTTTCTAATGTACGAGTGTGGGTTGTTGGCCTTGGTGGACTTGTTATTTCTTGCCATTTAATTTTTAAATAACGATTGATACATTTATGTTCAATACCTTTAAACTTCTCAATACTTTATGAAATTATTTGTTTCACAAAATTGATACATTATATGTCAGGATAATTCATAATCCGTGGGTGAGAAGTGGGAAGATGAGGTTCCTTCCATCCTACTCATAGTGGCATAACATTAACCTCTAAAAAAGGAAACTTGGCCAAGAGCTTTCATAATTGCTCGTATTTAGCCTTGTCCCTTAACTTGTCCTAAGTAAACTTTTTCCGAAGTCGAATTCTTCATTCATCCTAAATGTGCATCATATCACAATTCATATGTAATGCATTTTTAGTGGCTTCTTCTATTAGCCTAATTATGTTTTGTCAATACATTGTATCGTCACTTAACAAACAATACCGCCTATCTAGCAAAACTCAAACTTTTCAGGAGAGACAAAAAACTGAATCAAAAGAGCAGTGTTACCAATCTTTAAAACGTTTTATGTAAAAATATTAAGTTATACTAAGCAAAGTGTAATAATGACGATATTAGTTGTTTAATTATAGTTTTAATAATTTTAAATGTACATAGACGGTATTGCCACTGTTTTTTATTTTTTTATTTGAGATAGGCGGAATCACTGATTTTTACATAGGCGGTATTACTATTATTTTGGTAGGGGAAATGGGAGTTAGGCTGTATTAGAAAACACTATCTACAATCAAAACCGCCTATCTACAATCCGCCTATCTACAATCAAAACTTGATCGCGGCAATTTTAGTATTTTTCAATTGAAAATCACAATTACTTTGACATATTAAGCTACATGACTATTGTCTGAGTAATAAATATACAAGTACGTACTCTAGTAATGCATTTCAAGCTTCTAAAGACAAAGTTAAAACAGAGCTTACCTGTTGCAATGCACTGTCCAATGGCGACTGAGTAGATTGGCGCTATTTTGATAAGAAACGTGATTGGCGGTATTGCTCCAAACAGTATAACAGCGCTATCTATTGGAAAACGTCAGAAAACTAACCCTAGTAGTGTGCGCGATCGCCCACAGAATGCGCAGCGTTCAAAACCCGGGTTTCGCCAAAAATTGCAGATAGGCGGTATTGTTTGTTAAGTGACGGTATGTTGAAATAGGCCTAATTTGACTGAAAATTTTTGTAGTTTACCCAAAAACTTTCATTTCTGTTTAAGTTACAAGCTGCCTGTAATAGAACTTTTATGTGCGCTCAAACCAAATCAACTCGGGCTATCGAAAATATCGAACAATCCAATGGATTGTTGTATGGATTGATATTAATCGATATCGTATCGGACCAACAATTACTGTCAAATACAAATTTTAGTTGGGCAAAATTTGTTCTAATCTAACTATCCTAATCTAAACTAGCCTAATCTCCATTAATATGAAAAACTAACTTACCCTATGAACAGTAAAGTTCAAATGTGAGAGAAGGCTACATTTAAGTCCGATACATAGGTAGTCTAACTGTTTTTCTTATAGGGTGTATAGGTACGTTATTTTTTTTTAATTTGGCCTAAGTTTTTGTGAAGATCACTAGTGTTCTTAATTTGTTGACATAAATTAGAGCCTATGTTAAGTTGTGCTTGGTTTTAATGTTAATGTGGGAATATAGATCGAGCCACAAGAGGTTTAAGGTCTTTGTTACAGGATGCTGCACCCCTTGAATCTTTCATTTGAAGCCACTGTTTAATCAACTCATTTGTTCAGTCCTTATATTTTGGTTATTACTAACATGGATTTACCGTGCCCATAGAATGAATTTTGGTGAGTGATTCCACTTCAGGAATATTGTTTTACTTAAAGAGGTGATCGCTTCATGAATTCATAAATTCAATATTTACTTAATAAATAACTTTCATAAATTTAAGTTTACTTAACTCTTTAAGAGAGTAATCAATGGTAAAATAAACAGGATGTTGTGGAAAGTTATCATATTTGAAATGGTCATGTATGGCATGTGTAAGATGTGAGCCTCAACTATGATATAGGTCCTAGTCTGTTTTTGATAGCAACCATTTAGGCCTACCTACTACAACTTCATTTGCAAGTTTCAATATATTGATCGTTCCACTTTTCAAGTTCCCAGTTTAGATTGATAACAATGAGCACTAGTAACTTGTCTTTTGGAGCTGTGTCAGGCTTTCAGAGTAGGGAGATCTACCACCCCTAGACTTTGCAAAGGTACTTTGTGAAGTAGCTGGGACCTATTTGTGATGTTGCCCTGGATTCAAGTATCAAGGTGTCCCAATTGCAATTAAAGACAATTATAAATAGCTTAAACGTACTTCCGTCTTCAGCTTAAATTTTGAAGCTCATTATCAATCAAACCTAACACAAGAACACTTAAAACATCACTCGAACGAGGTCGTCAAAGTTTTTAAAAACACAAACATTAAATACCCCGTCGCAGCAGACCTGCGTACTCAGCGAATTTCCAAACGATCTTGAGATATTGTATTTTCCCCATTAACACCAGGAATGGGTATGTAGGTTGGCTGCCTTGGATGTTGTTAGAAAATGTTAGTTTTGTTAGGAAATATGATAGTTACGTTAGGTAAATGTCAAACTGTATCAATATTCGACACTTTTTAATTTTCCCCATAAACCCCATGGGGTGAGTATGTAGGTTTACCGCCATGTGGGTGTTGTAAGCAAATATCAGTTGAACCCTACCAAGTGAATGTACATACCAAATTTTATCAAGTTATGGTGTTCTTTTCATTTTCCCCATAAACCCCATAGGGGTGAGTACGTAGGTTTGCCGCCATGTGGGTGTTGTAAGCAAATATCAGTTGAACCCTACCAAGTGAATGTACATACCAAATTTTATCAAGTTATTCCAATAAATAAGCGAGATACAGGGTTTTGTTGATTTCCCATAAGATTAACATGGAAAACCTATTTTTGGCTTTTCTCCGTAACCTGTAAAGCCAAGTTAAAAATTCAAGATACTAAATTGTTTGTTTTTTAAGCTCTTTTAAATGGTTTTAGTTAAAATTGTTGAATTTTGAAAATTATGGTCAAAAAATGCAAAAAACCCATTTTTGACCCCTTTGAAACCCCATAAAACCCCGTTCCCATAACCCGATCATGCTGGTTCGCAAACTCATGAAAATAGACCTAGCCTTACACCTTCATACCAAATTTCATCAAAATCGGAGGTCCCCATCAAAAGTTATCAGTACCACGGACACATAGCTATATATATAGATATATATATATATATAGATATATATATATATATATAGATATATATACATATATATGAAAATGAACAAACGGTGTTTTTGGCTTCTGGGGACCTCAAAATGAAAAAGTAACATGGTCCCGGGCTTAGGTCTTACCATGGCTACTACCGTAATAGAGTATTCCCTATAGGGAAATTCGCTAAAACATGTTTAAGATCTGACACGGCCGGCTCGCGTGCGCAAACTTTAACGGGATCATCACTACTTTAGGCCAAGCCATGGAGGGGTCTTGGACTTCTAGCCCCTCCTGGTTTCTTATCAGCTGATTTAGTTTCTTTAATAAAACGTGTATCAGCATTTGACTGGAAGTTGAATTTATCATAATATATAGTTACTATGTTCTATTGTTGCTTTGTAAACCTCGTATTTCTCTGACACATTTATGTAATTTCCTTTCATTAATTAATGTAGTGGTGTCAGATTTATTGTGAGATCTGTACCTATAATTATGGTTGTTGTTAATTATGGTTGGTGTAATCATGGTTGTCAACAAGATGGATCAAATCAAATCAAATGTATTTACCTCATAGAGTTAAGTTTGGAATATCTTCTTTAAATATCTGTTTTGGAAATTATGGCGGGATTGTCCTATATGTAAAACTTATCACAATCAATCATTGCATTAGGCCTATAATTTGTAAATTCCAGTTTTTCTCACCAAGGCTTTTAAATACTGTTGTTATGTTTGTTAAAAACAGCTTCTGCAGTTTGTTAGAGTTTTTTAATGATATAAACATCCTTTTTCTTCAATTCTTTCTCTATGATGTGCGGTAGAATTTTTCTGTATTCTGTTGATGTTTAGGTTTTCTGTTCAGTGTTATCTACATTGTTACTTTTTTTTTCTTTCCCCATTGTTTCCTAATTAAATTATCTATGGTGGATAGGTTGTAACTGTTTGCATGAGCTCTATATTTAATGGTATTTATTCTTTAGTTTCCTTGACTGAGGGGTATTGTTAGAAGGCCATGAATGAATCTATTGTATGCGGCCAGACTGTGTTTAAAGGATGGTGAGTAGTAGAATGAATAGTTGTATCTGTCATGGTTATATGTGTCATGAGCTGTTAAACAGTAGTTGGCTGATTCATAAATATACAAAAGCAAATCAATTCAGGCACAGGCAGTCCTCTTGACTCACAAACAGCAAGCACTACCTACAACTAAAATACTTGATACTTGAATCCTTCATCGATGACTGGAAACACCAGATAGATTGCGTCATAGTTAGCTTGTTGGCCTACTAGTTTTAAGTTCCCTTCAATAGCGCCGGTATCTAAAATAGTGGCTCTTTATCAATTTCATTAATCGAGTACATAGGCCTATTTATTAATCTTGAGTGAATAATGCCCTTAAACTTAGTTTTTTCCAGGTGTCTAATTTCAACTGGTAGGTTGTTGTAAAATTTCACCACTGTGACTGGGAAACAGTTTTGGGTTTTTGACAGCTTACATGATGGGATGTTGATGTCTCCTGCTCTCCTAGTATTGTACTGGTGAACATCCTGTTGTTGTTCGAATGTGGAGTAATTTTCTCTCATGTATACTAGGGAGTTAATAACATATTGGAGCTTCAAACTATAAAAATACCCAAACGTTGGAATATAGGCTTGCAGTGATCTAAGTAACCAGCTGAAGCAATGATGCGTAACACCTTTTTCTGAAGCAGTAATATTTTGGCACATGCCGGGGAGTGGCCCCACAACAGTATCCCGTATGATAAATGGTTATGAAAAAGTGTATGGTATACTGTAACCAGATAACGCTCAGTGACCACATGCTTGAGCTTGTTGAGAAGAAATATTACTCTGGAGAGTTTAATACCTATCTGGGTTACATGATGGTCCCAGCTTAGTTTTGGGTCCAGCCAAAAACCAAGAAGCTTAACTGCTTCTAAATTTATATCAGGGACATCGCGCTTGAGGGAACAAACAATATATTGAGTTTTGTCTTCATTCAATTTTAGCTTGTTGGCAGTGAACCAATTTTTGGCCAACAGCAGCAGATCTTCAGCTTCCTCAAGGACTTTGTCTGCAGTTTTCCCTCGCGTCATCAGAGAAGTGTTGTCTGCAAAATGGAGCAAAAGGTGCAAGTCCATATACAAAACAAAAATTAGATGCAAAAATAATCCATGTACAAAAAAATCATCAAAATAAATTATTTACAGATGGCTCATTTTCGAGAGGTTAGGTTCAAAGAACTCAGACAAGCTGTAATGTGGATCTTCCCAAAGCCATGATTGTCTTCCCAAATTTGTGTGCTGGCAGCCGTCTCACTTGGATTAGCAGCTTAAAGTCTTACGCCTGTAAAAGGGAAACATTTCAGTACTTTACTTAATCTACATCTATCGACATGCTGACCCAAAACACAACCACAGTAATGTATTCAGACAACACTACCCTTTTAATCAGCAACAATACTACAGATGAACATTCACTAAGCATAAAAAGGGCCATGAATATTGCAATAGAATATTGTGGGAAAAATGATCTGGCCATTAATCCATCCAAGACAACCCAGATGCACTTTTCAACAAAGAAAGACATAGTAAAAAATGCAGCAGATCTCACAGAAGCAACTCAGACCAAATTCCTCGGCATTACGCTTGATTACAAGTTGACCTGGAACAAACACATAAATGTGTTGTGCAAAAAAATCAGCACAAGTATTTATGTTGTTCGAAGAGTGAAGTGGATTGCAGGACTAGCAGCAGCTAAAACTGCCTATTTCTCACTAGTAGAATCCCACATCCGCTATGGTCTACTAGTGTGGGGAGGAACATCATCACAAAACATGAACCGGATCCTCCTCCTGCAGAAGAAAGCTGTCAGAATCCTCGCCAACCTTGCACCACGCCAAACCTGCAGACAGGCATTTCAGGACCTCGAAATGATGACAGTTGTATCTCTGTACATTCAAGAAAGTATCCTGCATGTGGACAAAATACAACCACCAAGGAACAGAGACTTCCATTCATACAACACCCGTCACGGTTCAAGGTTCAACTTGCCAGTTCACCGTACGACTCTTGCAGAGAAAAAACCATCATACAGCGGCTGCAAGCTACGAAACCACCTACCTGCATCCATGAGAGACCTTACTGGGAACAACCTCAAGACGGAGTTGAAGATATGGCTGACGGCAAGACCTTTCTACACCCTAGATGAATTTCTTGAGAGGAGAGAAGACCTACTGTAAACCAACAATCAACCAATTTTAAAACAAACCATTTGACACTATGAAAAGGGGCCTACAGTTTTCAAGCCAGTGCGTTTCATACATGACCCTCAGAGCCCTTTTCTGCAATAGCAGAATCCCATCAACCCTAGGAGAATGTCCCCACAGCCTGGTACCATAGAGGATGTGAGATTGGAAAAAGGCAAAAAATACCAGTCTAACAACTCAAAAGGTGTGTTCTGCATGAGACGTCTCAACAAGTATATCATTCTATTCAAGCTTTACACACAGCCCCTCAATGTGACTTGACCAAGAACGCTGAAGGTCAAGCATGAAGTCCAGCAGCTTCACAACCTCATTTCCATCAAGTTACCTAGCATAGACTATGTAGTCTATGCTATGGGGACAATGTCATTTGTCCCTTTAATAAGCACATTTACGTGAGATTAATAACTGGAGGTGTATCTACTTGACTTAGTTAGAGGCTAGGCCAGCCGATATAATCAAGCATGAGATGGATTTTTCATGTCAGATATTGTCCAATCGGATGGTTCACCAATTCCATAATTGGTCAACATGTATAAAAAATAATACAAGGAGTAGGCTTGTTCCATGTGTATGGGGATGAACGGTAACATAAGCCAGATAATCCTAGTTCCACGCTATTAAAAAGTAAATCAATAAACATAACACATCTATCAAATTACACATGAACTACATAGAAAAAGGTGTTAAGTTTTTTTTTCATTCAAGTTATTTGATTACCAGTGTATACTCTTTACAAATTTTATTTATTGTAGTAATTTTTTTTATTGTCTGTTAATAGCATATGTGTCTTTCTAGTACTCATAACCTTTTTTTTAAAATATTTCATAAATAACAAACTGTATTATTAGTGCAGTTACAGTACAACAGGCAGAAAATAGTTTCCATAACACATGCTTACTTTATGTCTGACAACAAACAACTCAAGCACCGTTTAATGTAGCCTTAAGCACCGTTTTATGGGGAATTAAATTACGTCTCATTACTTTATTACTAAACAGAATAACTTCAGAAACGAACTTGACCTTATAAATTACGCCTAAAATCTACTGTGAAAGTTTGAGGACGATATGAGTCTTCTTGCGAACGTAATCGTCGGTGGGATTTGTCACTACACTGAGCGACCAACAGTTATGAGGTATGAGGATTTCACTCCTCTTCGATCCGTTCATCCAATTATAAAAATCGTTTGATTGTTCTAGGCCTAAAAACTCAATCATCTTAAATTTTTTCCATATATTATTATTATCTTCTATTTCAGATGAAGCCGATGTGCCTCCCATCTTACTACCTTGTGTTTCCTGTAACCGAACCTTCCGACCTGAGGCACTCGCCAAACACTCTAAAGTATGTGAGAAAACATTAATGAAGAAAAGAAAAAAATTTGATTCTTCCAAACAGAGAATCCAGGGGACTGATTTAGCTGAATTTCTTCCAATTCTTCCAACCTTCACCAAGAAAACAGACAAATCACCGGTTAGGAAAGCTCAGGTACGTTTAAGTGTGGTGGTCCTATCTTTTTAAAATTTTACCCTTGTGTTAAGCTTCTAATAATAGATGATTTTGGCACTTAACATACACACTTTTTAATTAGGCCTAGGTTTTTCTTTTTGTAATAAAGCTCAATCCTGTTAGTACATCTTAAAAAAATCGTTTACTCTGTGTTTAAAATCTGTCCAAGTTAAAATGTTTAATGTCCATTATCTATGTGTTCTATTGAATTTTACTATTTTCAATAAAAAAAATGTCCCTTGGGTTATAAAATATACTTTCATTTGTATAATAAGGTATGTTTTATCTTCAACATAGGATTCTATAGTAATTTTAGATATAGGGCCTACATATAAAGTATTGAATACCCCTTTTTTAAAAATAAAAAAAAAGTGTAAGATTAGAGTTAAAAAATTAAATGAAGTAAAAAAAGTCATTATTGTTGATTTATTTTTGTTTTGTAGAAGATAGAATTTAAAACGTTACTACTAATCAATTAATAATTCATTTAATTTTTTAATCAAACCTAATATTTTTTATGTACAATACAGACCAAAAATGCTTTACACAAGTATAAACAAAAAAATTAATACCAAAACCAAAGTTTTAAAGTGATTTTTTCACAATAAACATTTAATACATGTAAAAGTTATGAAATAGAGTTCGTCAAAATATTAAACAGAACCGAGAGACAACATCAGAGACAGCTATACAAATCTGTGGTAAAAATAGGAATCTCAATTTAGAGCCCTCTTCAAGTCTGCTTCCTGTCTTCTTTGTGATGAATGAAAAGAGAATGAAACTAAAATAAATCACTTTTAATAGGCTTAATTTGTACTTTTATTTCCAGCATTTGTTTTGTTTTGTAGAAGCAAGTAATTATGCACCAAGAACTCGTTGCTTGTACAGTAATTATTTGTTGCAATGGTGGTTTGTAGGCACACCCGAGCACAACCCATCTCCATTCCAGTAGCAAGACATCTCTCACCTCTCCCAAGCAAGAAAATGTAAGCATTAGGCCTACTAATTGTTATTCACCACAATACTCAATAAAAATAAATAAATACAAATACAATACAAGCTCATGGGCAGTTTTGACAGTGGACCAATAAAAAAGGTTTGTTTAGAATACTTGGTAGTTTTGGTTCAGGTTGTGCAGGCGCCAGCTTACTCTGGTGGCGGGGGCAATAGTTCCCCTGTCGCCGCTAAGCCTTTGTCGCGTTCTTCATGCACTTTGTATTAGGTGGAGCAGGGGTAGCCTACCAAGAGCCTTAAATGGCCTTCTCCAAATTGATATTTTGGTCGGTAACAAGCCATAACTTCCATATGATGTCTTCGAAAACTAATAAAAACACATTGTGAAGTTTTAAACTCTGTAACCTCTTGGGATATATCATAAAATCATCACTAATTAGATGCTAGTGCCCTAAAAGGAATTGAGTATATTGTTTTACATTTTTATAGAATACAAATTCATAGCCTATTTAAATTTAAAATTATTTTCTGATTTTCAACAATTAATTACAAAACAGAAAAACTGTTGTTTGCTTAAACCTATTATGTTACAAGTTCTGTGTTTTACCATATATTATAATCAGGGCCGGATTTACGTTTTCTTCGCCCATGGGCATATAATAATCTGCCGCCCGTTCACCCACCCCCCACCGGCTCCCTTTGTACCCTCCAAGGAGCCACATTATGGCAACATTGCTTTTTTAAAGAAGGAATCTAACTTTAAAGTTTGGGCAAGCATTTCATTTTCCTTCTTCTTTTTCACTTCAGCTAATTTCTGGTATTCCGCACCACTAAGTCTTTTTCGCCCGTCCATTAGGCCTATGTTTTAAAAATATAACGAAAATAATTGCGTATATCAAATTCAAATTAAATCTCACACGAAACGCAGCATTAAAGAGTTATGAGCAAATCAACAACACACAGTCGCACACGCACTACTGCATAACAAGCAAGCCGCAAGCGTACTCGTACATCCAGGCTGTCAGTTCTAATGCGACATTAACAACGCCACACAACACTGACGAATGACGTTTGTACACTGACACTGACCGCCCAAGCGGAAGCGAAATGGCGACTTGGCCGGCTGGGCTGATTGAGATGTGCCGAAAAAACAGAACTGTTTTATTGGAACAGCTACCCGTTTAAAAGTTTCGTACCGGAACAGTATGGTGAAATAGCCTGTTCCAACTGTTCCAATCAGCTCCGAGTTAGCGGCCCATAACACGCGTCTAAGCACTACACTATTCCCTCACACTCACATTCCTTTGGAACAGATAGGCCTACGAGTGTGAAGTGACATAGGACCTCCCAAGCTAGTTTCAAAGTTTGTCAAGTGTCTGAATGTGCAATGATGAGGGCTGTAGTAACTGTGATCAAACCCGATTTTAGTTATTTTTAAAGGTTGATATTTTATTATAACTGAAACTGAAATAAACATAAAATGTATATCGCGGTTGTCACTAGGCTGCTATCCAAATAAACTTTAACATCTTATTAATTAAATGAGTTAATATGTTATTTTAGAAAATGTTACACGTTTATCGACGCGGCGTGTGAGAAATTAATAGAAAAAATTATTAGGTGCATGAGCAGAGAAAATTTCAGCAGGAACAGCGAAGTTGTTTGGTACTTACTAGTAGGGTATTGCAATTGCTGTTGTAAACTATTCCGTAACAGGATGGATGCGCAACAGATCATATGATAGTCGCCAGACTCGCAGAACAGTATCATGGGATGTTACGGATCAGGTTGTTCCAAACTGTTCCGCCGGAACAGGTATATGAAACTAGTGTCTGCGCGGAACAATTCCATGAGGAACTGTTCCACTAAATAGGCTAGTAGCCTACGGCACATCTCTATGGGCTGATGACGGCAAGGAATACGAATACGCCCCCTCCCTCACGGCGCCCCACCACTGCCACATCGTCTGCCGCGCGCAAATAAATAAACGCTCGTCCACGCATCCGCGCAGACTAGACTGCAATCTGCCCTTTGCCGCCTCACAACGATACGGCTATGTGGCCTGCGACCATGACGATGATAAATTTTAATTTCTCCAAAATTTTGCCGCCCTTGAAATTTGCCGCCCTGGGCATGTGCCCATGTTGCCCGTGCGGTAAATCCGGCCCTGATTATAATCTAAACACACCGTGGAAAGTTTCTTCATACAGTTAAGACATTATCAGAAAATCAGTGTGGTAAGATAATATCCATATATAACTGGGTATATAAATTTAATATATCTTTTCATATTGCTCAGACAAAATGGCGAGAAAAACACAACGAATTAGTACAGACAATAAAAGCTGCTCGAATGCCCCCGGGGCAGGCTCCAGTGATCAAACCGTCGGACCAGGAGACCTGCCCATACTGCGAGAGGTCATTCGGGCCCAAGGCCTACGACAGACACCTGGAGTGGTGCAAGGAGAAGCAGACCCGGATACAACCCAAGAGTCCGGCCAGCCAGCGGGCCAAGGAGCGGCTGGAGGCCAGGACTAAGGTGAGTATGTGGCTCGTCAACGGAATTATTTCTGTTTTCAAGTAGTTAGGTCAACGTTTTGCACTTTTGACTACCACTAAAACCCGTACGATCTCTTAAAAAGTTCTAAGATTTCTTTTCAAAAAGAGGAGAAAGTTTGAAGCTCTTTTTACTGAATTTGTGGGCAAAAATGAACTGAAGACGCAAAGCCAACCATAGTGCAAATGTCAAAGTCAAACGCAGTTTAGTGGTAATCAACACAGTCACTACTGTTATAATCTTAGAAATAACTTGAAGAAATATAAATTTATTTTGGAAACTTCTTATAAACTTCTACTAGTAACTTTCTTTGCACAGTTATCAGTGTTGCAAAGTTTTGAGTTTTGAGGAAAAAGCATTAGGCTTAGACATTTCATAGGGAAAATAAGTATTTTAAGACGTATTACTTTTTATATAATAACAGACTCTTATTTGCTACCAAGTCTCCTAAACTGTGATAATATTTGTAACCTCTTAACAATCAGTAATTTGTCCTGTTGCTGTTTAGTATCGAGCACCTCCTGTTGGTAAAGCTAAGCGATCGGCGTCCAGAGACAAAATCCAACCTGAAGCTTCGCCTCAAGTTGTTCACACGCCTGTAACAACAAGGAAAACCTACAAGACCACAAGTTAGTATTTTAAGCCGCGTCTGCATTGGTGAACGTGTTCTGCAAAAGTAATAATCAACAAACATTTCTACAAGCAATTACCTACAAGTCAATTACCTACCACATGATTTACATTAGAAATTTAAAATAATTTTCTAGGTCTAACAAACAAAGGTTCAGCAGAGGAATGTTCGGCAAAAATGTTTGGCTAGTGGGGACGCGGTTTAATGTTACCTCATGGTACAATTATTTATCCCAAATGATGGTTTAGATTGTATTTTCAATTCATCAGTTATTTAAATTAAATGCAGTATTTCAAATTTTAAGAAAAAAAAACAGTTTCCTTTAGCTGTTTTTGTTTAGTTAATGAATAAACTTATCCTATAAAGTAAAGCCATAAATGTAATATCACAGTTCAGGGAGGTGTAAAAGAATGGTCATATTTTACATGAATATAACTTTAGTGTTTTTCAACATAATTTTGATTTATTTACACTTTTGGGTGTCGTAGTTTTCTTAATTTAAACCTATGATGTTAAAAGTAGTAATAAATATAATTTCTCTTAACAATTTAAATTCGTAAAGTTGAAGCACGCCGTCTAGTGGACCGTCGCGTCGGGGACTTTGGAGCACTGATGCTTTTAAACTTTGAATATTTTCTGCATGACCGCTGAACCTGGACACTTAGTAGATTTTACTACTTATCATTAACCTTGCGGCCCGAAAGACAGTGACCATCGGTCTGTGATCAGGGACTGGTCCATCACGTGTGACATCAAGTGCACGTTTAACAAAGTGCTGCCAAACAACCGCTGCGCACTAGTGAAAAAATCATCTATATATTAATAGGCAAGCATGTTTCATTTCCTCCTTTTTTCTCAGCTTGTGTGCATCGTAAGAGAAATCCGCGCATACCGTTAGAAAGGTATTGTGCTTTAAATGAGCAGAATCGTGTTTTACTTCGCACCGGCCCCCAGGGCTACGCCCTACAGGCTTTCGAAGTTTCAATGTTAATCTTATGGGAGAAGGATAATTTATTTAATCATTAGACAGCTGTTGTAATAACAAATACTAGCAAATCAGAAGAAACAGATGCTTCAGTTTTAAGATATTCTTTTACTAATCGGGTCCAGACGGTTTAAATCAACTGAAATAATGTTGGTTGAATTTCAACCAGGAGGCGATCTCTAGTTAGTTATAAAAAAAAAAACCGTTCCACAGTGAAAACATGACATCTACTGTCAACTGTGTTACCTTAGGACAAACTGGCTAAAATGGCCGACGTAATGATGGCCGGAGAATGTCACCCCTCCCTCCCGAACACTACTCCCACACAAGTCAGTTCCGACCATATTTATTGCGCCACCCTTTATCTAACACGACACTGTAAATCAATATTTGGTACTTATTGGTTTTAGGCACCAACTGTAATGTAAGGTTGTCTTAAGGTTATTTTAAGGTGTTGTTTCTTCGGTGATAAACGATGAAATATTATAACATTAAGATGAAGTACTGTACTGGTCTTTACTAACATTTTTGCTCCAATTTCTTAAAGGTATTTAGATTCACAGTTCTGGAAACGGAGCCCCTTAGTTGGGAACGTCAGCAATGAGAGTGGAGTGTGCATCGCCAGTTTGGTTAGGTCGGGTCAGGTAAATATAGGTAAATCAAAATTGGTGGCTTTATCTTTGTTCACTCATCTAAAAATTAAAACTACATCGAAATTAGTCTACAGTGTAAAATAATCAATCTCACACAATGTATGTACAACTAGTAGCGAAAGAGAAATTGGCAATTGAGGGAATGCCAGAACTTGCTATGGTAACCTGACCTAACCTATCTGGATAGTACTTGTTTGTTATACGGATGCAACTAGTTTTTGAATAGAAAACTTATATTGGAAGGAGATTATTTTATGAAATTGTGTGAAAAATTACTTGATTCTATGTTTAAGGGGTTTTTACTTCTGATTCCCAAAATGCAGCCATTTTTGCATCTCCGCCTGCGGCCATGACACCCACCAGCTGCACTATAAGTCTTGCCACATAAGTTGACGAATGACCAAAAAACAGCTGGGATGGGCGAGGGGGAGAGAAGGTGTACTTTTCCAAAAACATCGAGCTTACGTTACATGCAAATTTTCATAGAACAGCTGATTATCCAATAATTTTAACTGAATAGTAGTGCAAATTCATTCGTCAAGTTACGTGGCGAGGGTTATACTTATGCTGCCAAGTTTACAGCTTACTGTGTAGGTTAGGTTATTGCTAAATACTTCAAAAATACTTCAAAAGTTATTCACTGTGAAAATAACACACTTAATCACTTGGCAACTCAACCATGACTACGTTTCCCGGAAGAATGCTCCCGTCGACGGGTCTGACCTTGACATATTTATAGCCGTCCATACGACCACAATTTTGTTCCTTATCTTTAAGGTGACTTGTTTTGAATTAGAGAAAGTATTTTAGACAAATTGAGCAATGAAATACCCAACCCATCACCGCAAAATAGTGTAAACTAGTGACATCCATAAAAAAGTAGTGTCAACCAGACTAAACCACATTTAAAATAGGTGGTGCCAATAGTTGAAAAGTACTTGATATTCTCATTATGATAAATATTATTATAGTAGATAAAAAGTACTTTAGCTCAACCACCCTTCTTAACCCAGTAACATTACCATTCTTTAAGAAAGTCAACACAGTTAGCTGAAGCGTTAAATAACAGTTTTTGTTTTAACTTATTGTATTCCATAGTGTATGAACTCTTTATTTCTCAGAGTCAAAAGATTTGAGCTATTCTGTTTGTTGGTCTTTTAAAATAAATCTGCACTGATGCCACAAGAACTATAACAACGGTCATTGCAAATCTAACGTCAAGTGTAAGAACTAAGAACCCAATTCATACTGTGGTTTTCAAACAAATGCATTGGACAAGTGAAGTATTTATGTTAGTGTTCACATTCATATACTTGGCACTCGATAACTCAACGAGCCTGATAACTTTGCTCAGGCCTGCGGTTTGTGCGTGGCTTGCTCTGAGCCTGAGAGATATTTGCACCCCCCTTGATATGAATCACCAAATAAAAATATCCTAATGTCATAGGCATTAAACAATTTAATACGCCTATTTGCAACATAAAAATTACATAACTAACCATATCTGCATTGTAAAGTAAAAATTTAAACCACTGCCATTTGGTTTCGTACTCATTTCACAAAAAAGTGTGTGATTCTATGAATTGCCCAAATTATGATAAATGATCAAACTCAACATGGTACTACAATCATATTAAAATAGTAAGAAAAAGCACATTAATAAACTTATTCACAAGCCAAATGCGGCAAGACAGGTCGTTTTCCTCAGGCGATTGAACAAAACAAACCGACTTACAGACAAAGAAAGACAACGTTACCAATGATCTAATAGCAACACGCAGGACACAGTCAGTGGCAGTGATGAGTCATGAGTGAGAACCGAGAGTGGAGAGTATTCCATTGAGGGCTGGATATATCACCCAAAAAAGTTTGTAAACTAACTGACCTTTTACAGTAATTTTCATAATCAAATCTTTAGAGATTAATAAACATTTCTTGTCATCCTCTTTTGAGATAAATACAGTAGACTCCCTCTTAACCGGCTACCTTTTAACTGGTCTCCGCTTTAACCGGCCTACCTTGACACAAAATAACATCTTTTTAAATGGCCATTTTTTATCTCAACATCGCTTTAACTGGCCACATTTCGCTGGAAACTTAGTTTTCTTATCTAATGTATCATTCAATTCAACTTTATTTCATATTGACGTTCTCAAACCAATTAAAATGCAACGTCCTGGACCGAAGTGAATGCCATCGGAAGTCAATGCGTTTGGACCTACTATCCAGTATGTTATCCTAGTTATGTACTATCCTACTATCCAATAAAGAAACGAATTATTATTAGTGTAGGTTTGTTGTGGATTTCATGGGTGGTGGATGTTAGCTATAAATCATATACAGTAATGTATTTAAGGTTGTTTTTCAAGTAATAATTATATTTAGGCCATATAAAATTGTTGGTTGGCGTTCTTGAACAACGGTTTAACCGGCCAATTCATTATGCGGTTGCGGCCTGGTCCCGAGGTGGCCGGTTAAGAGGGAGTCTATTGTATACATATTTTATCGTTAAAAACTCACAGGATTTTATTTATAACACTCTTCCCGATAACAAAGAATTTTACAAACTCAGCTACACCCCATTCGACTAAGTTTGCCGAACTCTACTGTAAAGTAAGCGTTATTTGACTTCACAGGTGTTACTTTTGGCTAACAACATGATTAACAAAATTGTCGTTAGTAGACTAATTAATTGATTTTTACCTCATTATTACTTAAACAATTTTTTTAAGTTGTTCTAATACTATTAGTTAATGTAAAACATCAAGTCATTCCCACCCTTGAAAATAATCCTTTGTTAAACTATAATCGTACACATCTATAGTATCCAAAGCAAATAAATTTCGTGTATGTTAAACATAATATCATTGTTGTAGACGCATTGGAGAGCAGCAGTTCACCGAACATCAACCAGAACTTTGTGAAAGGTACGCCACTGAGGAGCAGCACCAGAGGGGGCGGCAGCAGTGTCTACAAGACGACTCACTCGTCCAGGTGAGCTCTAAAACGAATATTGTATATTTATACTTTACATGGTGACTGATAAGTGTGCAAGCAGATTTACTCTAAAACCAAAGTGGAAATGTAAAAGTTTGCTTGCAAAAAACTTTGGTTTTTATTTTCTTTATTGCAGTAATCTTCAAATTTTTATTCTATTCACAATTTTTCAAATGTAGAACATTTTGCTTATAAAAATTATCATTTAAACATCAATAAATTTATTTTATATGGTAGGCAAACAAATAAAGCATACAGAAGTTTTATTTTAGAAGGAAACATTTATAAAACGGCATTGTGTTTTCTTAAGACCAGTATTTCTCATTTTACAGAATGATTTCGGAGATACAGGCACAGAAAATAAGAACCATGTTATTCTTATGGGACTAAAAGTGGACTTAAATTGCCCCTAGTTCCCTGTCCGTTAGATTTACAGAAATAGGTCAGTAAACAATTTTTTTTTTAATCCACAAATAACATAAAAACAAAAGGTTTATATATTTGAAAAAAATTGTAAGTTGGCCCCCATATTAAAAAATTGTGGATAAAATAAAAATTTTAATGTTACTGCAATACAAGAGAAAAAGGAATCAATGTTGCTGGTTGGATTTTTTCAATTCCAAGTTTTTTAATAAATCCACTGAGCAGTACACTTCGGCTATATCAACAACCCTGTGTATTTAAATAAGTAATAGGAACGGCCATTCTAGCAATGTCATTAAGAGATTTCCAGCTATGAATCAAAGAATTGTTAGGCTAATTAAATGTTACTATCTTGAGGTTTGGTCACCTCAGATTTTTACCTTGGAATTTCTCAATTTGCTTCAATGTTTTCTGTAATTAACAAAAATAATGTCATCAAATGCGTGCAGATAACACCAATTTTATCAAAACGCTCCACCGCTTGTTTCAATTTAATGTTTTATCTATAATTAAGATTCCAGATGTTGAAATACTCAAATCATTTTTAAATGTGATTTGTATAGAATTTCAATCACTGTAGTAACAGTTTGTTAGAGATGTCATGTTTTAAGACTACGATAAAAGTTTGCACTACTATTCTTCCATTTGTAATTGTTAATCCTATAATACTTACAGTGTGTTACTGTTTATGTTTTCAAGAGCTTATTGTTATTGGAGTTTTAAGAAAATCAATCACCATTCTTTTTTTTAACCTACAGAAAATGATAAAAAATTTCAAGTACTGTTGATCGTTCATGTTATTTTTCTTTGTTTGGAAGGTATAAAAGGAAAAAAAATTTAAAAGGTTTGTAAAATTAAAAGTTATTAAAAAAACTTAGTAACCTTAGTACAACTTTTTATTAATTTTTTTACAATTATTGACTTTTATCTAGGAGTGAAGAGATTGGTCGTTATCATTGAAGCACCAGAATCAATTATTTTTTCGACTGTTTGTAACATTTGTTATGGAATTAGTGTTATGGTATTAGTGTTTAAAGAATTTCATAACAGTTTTAAGTTTTAAACATTAAAAATACTTTTCTGTCATAAAATTATTTATTGGTTAAGGAATATATAATTAAAAAAAAATGTGTTTCCATAAGAAATAACATAGCAAAGATAATTGTTATGTGACAACAATTACCTCTTATCAATACACCTACATTCTGACGCAAAAGCCTGATAATTTGTGTTGGATAAGTGGAGGTGTGTGGAAAACCACTTCACATTGGACTGGATAGTTAGGGTTGGTATAAAAATTAATAAAAAAATTCAAACTATCCAATTTTGAATATCTTCTTTTTTTGTGTATCAACGCCAGTAGCATTATTGTTATGAGTACATAAATGCTTTTAGGGCAAACGGCCCGAACCCCTCAAAGTCAGCCAGTAACTCTTTGACACCTGCACCAATGAATACAATAAACGGTATCAGTTAACTGACACATACTTTCTCCCAACAATATAAAAAAGATGTTAAAAGCTTCAAGCATTAATGTCTTGATGACTCAGTCGGATAGCTACCGGCTGAGCAGCGCTCGTTTGACCCTACGCGCGTCTGTGACTTTTAACAACGTACTGCATTTACCGCTAAACGAAAAATTGAATTTTCTCCGCAACCACTTGACGTAGAGCAATAATTTAAGATACTAGATTATTTAGTTTTTTGAGCTTGATTTAAAGGTGATAAGTAAAATTTATTTCAAGACAACAGCTATTTTGAAAATCCAAAAAATTGATTTTTGAAACACTTTTTACTCTATAACTTTTGAACGCGAATTTTCTCGGAGATGCGGGTGGTGTCATTTTATTTGCCATTTTAAGCTTAATAAACCACAAAATTTTAATCAAAATCGTTAGAGCCGTTTTTGAGAAATTTTGATTTTTGACGATTTTTGAGGGTTTTTGGGGGTAAAATACCCTTAAAAATCAAAAATTCAAAAAAATGAAAAAAACGCCTGGAATTATCGTGGATTTGGACCTATGTACCAAATTTCATTAAAATCGGACCATTAGGTTGTTCTCTAGCTTTGTTTACATCCTGACACACACACACACACACACACACACACACACACACACACACACACACACACACACACACACACACACACACAGACAGACATCACTCCGAAAACCACTTTTTTGGACTCAGGGGGAACCAAAATGGATAAATCCACCAACAACTCAAATTCGAAAATTTTGACGAAAACAATACTTTCTCCATATACTATGGTATAGAGGGAGAAAGTAAAAATAAAGGTCACATCTTATCAACAAAATTGTAAAGAAGGTTTTGGTCAAGAAAGTAACCGATTAGGCAGTTATCCTCAGATTCTGATTCCATTGTTGATGGTTAACAGCAAAGATTCTCTCTTGTCCACACACTACACTCATAAATCATACATAACTTATGACAGTTTTCCATAATGGACCTATTCTTTTAATTGATGTAGGAACACTTTCTTCCTCCGCCTATTTTAGTGCTCATTTTAAACGCTGAGTAAACAAATGTGAAAATAGGATACCAGGAGGACTTTAACCACTTGTAAAGTATAATTTATTTTTGTAAATATATGATTAACTAAAGTATCTCCATAGTAATAACATTAGAAGTTTGAAAGTTCATAGGGCAAAGCCCAAACAATAAAAGGATTTAATGACTTAAAATAACTATATTTCTTGAAAACATTTCCAATGAGACCAAATAAGCTGGGTAACTTATTTTTTTTAAAGGGGTGTTTTTAACAACGCAATTAAATAAGAAATTTAATACCTCTCTCTCTTGCACTGTGTTTATGTTTCGCTGGAGCTATCTCTATTTCGAGTGCTCAATTTTCAGGTACAGCGCTCCCAGCATAAAAACTAACATGAGATGTGACCTTCTTTATTTTTTTGTTTTCATTGATTCCACACTCCAGAATGAATGTTTTTGTTAAGATTCAAAATAAATTTTTAAAAAAATTAAAAAACCTTGCAAAGTACATATTTTTAAGAATGAAAGTACGTAGTTATTCTTCAATAAATATTGAGTTAGTGCATACAAGTTTTAAATACTTTAAAACCTCTATATAAAAAAAAATATGGACTGGTCCTGGTTCGAACAATTCGTTTGGATTTGAGCTGTCTTTTATGGAGGAAGGAGGCACTCTTATGCTGATTTTATCTCCAGAATAGATTACAACAACCTTCTACAGGATGTCGAATAACAAATGGGCGAAAAATAGGCCGTCCCAGTTCACAGAGTTTGTCACTGTACTACCTAATAGTGAGATAGCCAAGCGTGTAAAATAGATAGACTTTTATAAATAATCTGCTATTGTTCTAAATAGATGTTGTCTTTTTATAACTACAAGATAGTTTAAGCAATTGTTTAGCTTTGATCAGCATGTCATTATAACTTTAAGAATTAGTCTGTAACTAAAGATTTTATACAATATTACTTGTCTTAACCAACGAGTGGTGGTGTTGCCAGGCATTCCAAGACTCCCCGCCCAAATTCCTCTCCAAAATTAAATACTGAAGTTGTGAACAAACAAGTGCCTGAGATGACAATTACAGGATTTGGAAGCCCTGAAGACTTTGACCTCAGCGGAAGAGCTGACAATCTGTCCAACCAAGTGATAAGTACCTATGAAATTGATATTTCTGGTAATATCGTAGCAACAAGCACACCTCACATCCATGATGAGAATGAAAACTTGGAACTTACTATTTCTGATCTCTCTCCATCAGAAACCTCAATTGAAGTTGTTTCATCAAGCCAAACAAAAGAACACTCACCTACTGAATTGAACAAAACTTACACCAAAGACGATTTGCAAG